>PVLA01009270.1:40374-77502 GCA_004027455.1 Hydrochoerus hydrochaeris | reverse complement strand
GCTTGGCAAATTGGCAAGCAGAGCTTTTCTGCCTACAGTCTTAGGGAGAACCTTTCCCCTTGCAGCTGGCACAAGCAACGTTGTCTGTCCACCTCTCTGGTCTGCGCACCTCCAGGCTCTGGAGCTTTTGGGTTCCAGCCGCACCTGGGGTCTGTGAGAAGGGGTGAGAGGAGCAGAGAGCAGTTTCTCCCCTTTAAATAACCCTTGAAAAGTCTGCACAGGTCCAGACATCTTTCTGCTGCTTTGCTTTGTCCCTTGCCTTGCTCTGGGCTGCTTTCCCACCTCCTCCCCTCTCTACACTCACAGCTCCTTGTGGAAACACTCAAGCAATTTAGCAAGCTGTGCAGTCGCAGTGGGCGCACAACCCGCGAGACCCTCCCTGACCCACGCAGGTCCACAGCGTTAAGGCGAACGCAGGAGACAGGAACACAGCAAGCCTCTTCCCGTGCACTTGTTCCGGGAAATCTCTGCCCGGGTTCAACAACTGGTCAAATAAGCGCGCCTCTTTCCTTCTGGCTCTCTCTCCGGCCCTAGGGGACTAATTTTTCTCTTGCCCCAAATCTGACACCGGATGATGTCACTATCCAAACACTCACTCCTGTGACCGGTGCTGACCACCACGGTGGTGCACTACCCCGCTTTCTGCGGGCAAAAGGAAAAGCGCCCCCACTATTTTCTTACCCCATCCGCGTCCGGGAGCCAATTGCTGCTTCCGGCCGCAGACCTGGATGTTGGGGGTGGGGTGCGGCAAGAGGGGAAAGCACAGGACCGGAGGAAAGCTGCCCGCAGGCGGGGCCCCTCCTGACGGCCGGGAGGGAACCTCAGCCCGGGCAGCACTTTGCTCAAACTCAGGACGCCGCAATTTCAGCCCTTTCCTAGCAACCTGCCGCCTGGCGCGTGGGGCTCTCGGGCAGGGGCTCGCGTTAGCCCCACAGGAGCTTCGGCTGCTCCCTACAATCCCCAGCCCCTTGTATTTTTATTTTTTTGAGACATGAGTCTTCCTAAATCCTTAGATTGTGTGGACCGGGCTTACACTTGCAGTTCTTCCGCCTCCATCTCCCAGAGTGCTGGGGTTACAGCGGCGCCCCACCGTGCCGGGCTGGTGACCCTCATCTCATCCTGGGACGGTGCCCCCTAGGTAAGGGGCCCTTTGGCGTGGCCTATTTGTGGTGAGAGCTGGGTAAGCACCTCCCCGCCTCTGAGCTACACCCCTAGTACCTGAAAGGGTTTACTCAGGTGGGCCTGGTGGCGCCCGCCTGTAACCCCAGCTAACTGGGAGGATGAGGCGGGGGGAGCGGGGGTATCTCAAGTTTGCCTGGGAGACTTAGTCTCCAAACCGAGAAAGGGAAAGGACGCCGCTCCGAGGCTGACTGCTCCGTGCAGCCCCGGCCCTGCCCAGACACCGGAAAGCCCAAGCCGCGCGCGCGCGCACACACACACACACGCGCGCGCGCGCACACACCAGAAAGCCCAAGCCACAGACACACACGCGCGCACACACACACCGGAAAGCCCAAGCCCCACACACAGACACAGACAGACACGCGCACACACACCCCTCTAACAAGATACAAGGCGACTGGCCTGGGAATGGAATGGGGAAAAGGAGGTTGCTTTTCTCCTCGGAGGTCAGCGCAGGGCTAACTGTCCTGACACTGGAAAAACCCGGGAAAACCACAACACACACTCCTCGCGGAGGCTTCTGTGGCACAGTGGGTACGCAATGCCCTGGGATAGAAAAATGTACATGCACTGGGCGCCCTGCCGCGTACCCGTCTTCATGAGCAACGTCTGAAACACGTGTTCGAGCTGCGAGTCCAGGGTGCAGAATTGGGAAATCCTGCATCTGAAATGCTCCAAAGTCCACAACAGCTACGTTCTGCACTGTGAAACTTCGTTAGCTCATTGAACAGGTAGTTTTTTCCAAACCTAAACAACCTCAGACATGCTTAGGGTCCAAGGATTTAGGGGTGCTTGGCCGTGTCTGCACACAGGTGCACACAGCGTGTGCCCCTCCGGTGTGACTTAAGCCAGAGTGTGGGAGGCGCCCCGAGTAGGGAGAGCCGCAGGGGTCGGTCGGCAGGGCGAACCCGCCTTGTAAATACAGGAAAAGTCAAGGGGCCTAGACAGGAAGATTCCGTTTTACCACTTAGGGGAAGGAACCAAAGCGGACCCCGGACTTGGAAACTAATTCCAGCCAGCATTGGGCAAATGTCACCCTGGCCACCTCTGCCTGGGAAGCTAGGAGTGGGGGCGGCCTGTCATTCTAGCAGTAAGGAGGCTGAGGCAAAGAGATCTCAAACCTAAGAAGAATTCAAGGCCAGCTAGGGCTACATCGTGCGTCCCTCTCATAGAACAAGCAAATAAAATAAAAATGGCCCAGGAAACTGGTCTTGTGGGTACTTCCTCTAGCACATTTGCCCCAGCCCCCACTCTGTATGGGGAACCTAACCCAGGGCCTTTGTGCTAGGCTGCCCCCGCCCCGCACCATCGCTGCCCTCTGCATTGAGAAGGGGGTCCTGCGCTCGGTCCAGTAGGCTGAGCCTGAACTCGACACCCTCCCGCCTCAGCCTGCATAGGTATTACAGGCGTGCGCCTCCATACCTGGCTGAAGGACTACACAAGCCGCTCCAGGGTGCGTGTCCAAGCCAAGGGAAGATAACCGGAAATCACTCAAATGGCCACTGCATGGAAAGATGGTCCAACACCCTCAAGGCCACCCTGCCAGGGGTGGAACCGGCACACAGGCGGGAGATTCCAGGTGCTCTTATAGGCAACCAAATTAGATTCTTAAAAAAAAAAAAATTTTTTTTTTTGAGACAGGGTCTCACTATGCAGTTCAGGCTGGCCTTGAGCTCACTTCATAGCCCAGGCTGGTCTCGAACTCGCCACGATCCGTTTTCAGCCACCCAAGTGCAGAGATTACAGGTGTGGGCCACCACGACCAGCCTTACATAAAAATAGGGCAGAACTTCGACCAGGCACTGCAAGGGTGGGGAAGACAGACACCTCCTGGGTGGGCCAGGCCTCAACACAAAGGCTGATATGCATCCACATTCTTCCCCCAAGGGTAAACAACCGGTGATCGCTGTTCTAAACAGGCCCCGGCACCTGGGGGAAGCCGGAGGTGCCGCTGGCCCACCCCACAGGCAGAGCCTCCCCTTCCGGTTTCAGGCTCACTTTTTCTGTCACCTGATTCCCCATTTGATCCCAAATTAACCAATTTTCCCTGAGCAATTATACTCGTAACTTTATTGGTTGACCTTAGTTCTGCCCACCTCACCTCGTGGTTTTGTTCTATGCAAGTTTCTAGAAAGAAAAGGCAGGGTCCCGCAGCCCACTCGGAATCTGTCTGTCTTTCGGTCTCGGTCTTTCTAGAAAAGGCAGGGTCCCACAAGCCCACTCGGAACCTGTCTGTCTGTCGGTCTCGGTCTTTCTCCCGGACAGAAGCTTTCCTGCCCAATAAATATTTATAAATATTTCCTGCTCTTAATGTCCATTGTTCCTAAAATTCATTCAACTTTAGAAAAACACAAACGCACACCGGACTTAGAGCAGGTCGGGAGTTTCTCCTTTATCATTCTGACCACCGAAATGTAACAAAAGACCCGAGGAGAAAAGTGTGAAAGATAAGAAACAGTCAAGGGCTTTCCCCCCTGCGCGCAGACTGACCTGTCGGGGGTTTCGCTGAATTGCCCAGAGCGTGGATCGTGGACCCCTCACCTCAGCCTCCTGGGGTGCTGGGACCACAGGTCTGAACCCCAGGCTTGGCTCATTAAAACCCTGGGCAGGGAGGGGACCCCAGGAAGGGGGTTCACCAGCTGGGGGTGGAAGCCAGCACACTCGGCTCCCCGCACCTGTAAGTCACAGGACGCCCTGAACTCGGGTGGCCTTGGGCCTCGGACTGCCTGGGGCTGGGGCTGCTCCAGAGCCTGCCTGGTGAGGCCCGGGCGCATCCGGCACTGCAAGTAAGTAAGTAAAATAAAAGCAAAGTTAACAGCCAGGCGTGACTGTGCACATCTGTGATCGCAGCACTCAGGAGGCCGAGGCAGGAGAACTGCAGTGAGTTTGAGGCCCCTGGGGTACACAGAAGAGAGCCTGACTCAAAATCACAAAACACTGATCCCCACTGCCAGAGACAAAACAACAAAAAACCAGGGGCTGGGGATTTAGCTCAGCAGCAAGGTTGTGAGTTTGATCCCCTGTACCAAGAAAAACCCAGCCCAACCAAACAGCCCCAAAAACCAAACCAAAGAAAGCGTGAAAGGGAACAGGAGCTGCCAGCAAGGACAGGAGGCCGCGGGGAGCAGGACTTAGCCCCAGGGAAGGGGGCGAAGGAGGCACCGGCCCGGCCGCCCCCGGGGACCCGCAGCCGGAGGAGCCGGTCCGCGGGGCCGGGGGAACTGGGTCTCGGGAGGACGGGCCGGGGACGGTCCCAGCCTCTGGCCACTGGGGTCGTCAAGACCACGCTTAGATCGGGACCGCGTGCGCACTCGAACCTGTTAGATCTGACCGAGGACTCTGAGCCCGAAAGATGCGACTCGGATCCGGAGCCGCGGCACTGGGGACGTGACTCTCTTGCCTCAGCTTCCTTTTCCAGGCGCTGGCAGCGTCCAGAGCCCCACTGCAGGCGCAGACCACTGAGGAGAGCGACCCCCCGCCGCAGGTCACAGCCCAGCCCCTCGGCGCCCAGGAAACGCGAGTGCGGTGCCGAGGGCGCCCGGGGCGGGGGCGGGGCCGCATCCCAAACCCCAAACCCGCAGGACCCGGACACCCGGCCACTGCCCCCGGCCACTGGCTGGGCCGAGTCGGGACAGAGAGCCCCCCACCGGGTCCACCGACCCCCCACTCTCCACCAGGCGCCCGCTTGCCTACCTGCCCGGGGCCGCACCCAGCCGCATGCTGCCTCTGAGTGCCCCTCTAAAACCTTCCCCACTTGGGGAGGGGTGGGCGTGGCGTCCACGCCTGTAACCCTAGCCAGACTGGAGGATTCCAAATTCAAATCCAGCCCGGGAAACTGCCACCCTCGTTTTTTGGTGGAGATTAGGCCTCTGTGTGTAGTCCAGGCTGGGCTGGAACTCATGGCGATCCTCCTGCCTCAGCCTCCCGAGTGCAGGGATCACAGGCGTGCGCCACCACGCCCAGATGCCAGCCACCTGTTTTTAAAATGAAAAATAAAGCCGGGTGTGGTGGTACACACCTGTGATCCCAGCACTGAAGAGGCTAGGGCAGGAGGATGGCCTTGAGTCTGAAACCTATTGGGCTGCATAGGAGTTCAGTCTGGGCCAGCCAGGGGCGGTGCTACACCCCGGAGGCTGAGGCGGGAGGATCACCTTGAGCCCGAGGCCAGCCTGGGGTACATAGTAAAACCCGGTCTTCAGAACCCAAAGCACAATAGCAACAACAGAAAGGGTGAGAATGTCAAATAGACAGATGATACAATAAATAAATAACTAGGCCCGGGCTGGAGCTCAGTGCATAGGCCCTGGGTTCAATCCCCAGCACCCTCTCCAAACAGAGGCGGGGCAGGCGATTCAGGTCTGTGTCAAAGAGTTCTCCAGGCCTCACCTGCAAAACGGGCAGGTGGTCGTATCTGACCAGCACCAGGTCTGCACATCGGGCAAATCTCTGATGCTGACTCACTTGGCTTCCCCCCTCCCCCCCGGTTTTCTGAGTCAGGGTCTAGCTATGTTGTAGCCCAGGGTGGCTTTGAACTCTAGGCCACCCTCCTACCGCAGCCTCCTGAGTTCTGGGATTCCCCCGTGAGGCCCCGGGTGGGCCGGCGTGGAAAGGTCCCGCGGGAAAGCACCCGCATTTTAGGAGGACCAGGAGCAGGGGCTGCGCCCCGCTTTCCTGTAGCCTCATCTGGCCGTGGGGACCTGGGGACCCAGCCCGGGCGGAGCTCGGTTCCCCTGAGTGCCCAGCCTCTCCGTGTGCCAGGAGGTAAGGGCTGCCGGAGTGAGCGACAGGGTCGCTCCTCCCTTGGGGATCTGGTTCGGGCTCTTCTGCCACCTTCGGGCCACCCTCATCACCACCTGCTGGGCCAGCAGGTGTGAGCCCCAAGGGCTCCAGACGGCCACCCTCATCACCACCTGCTGGGCCAGCAGGTGTGAGCCCCGAGGGCTCCGGACGCCAGCACACTCTCCACCGCCGTGAAAGTCCAGAACCCCTTCCTGGAGGAGGGCCCGGCCGAGTGAACCCCAGACCCTGGCCCTGGAGCCTCAGCTGCGCCCCCCTCAGGCAGTCACTGGTCCTTCGCATCCCAGGGCAGGACCTGCGTGTCCCACTCTGGCCCTGGCTTGGGGTGCTTGCGAGTGGTCCGGCCGAGGCCGTGGGTCCCAGAGCGCAGGGCTCAGCTCTGCAAGGCCCTGGCTTCATCCGTGGCCACTCGGGGACACACAAGCACTGTCAGGTCACGTGGCTGGTGACCTCATCAAGGAGGGTATTTTGGTGAACCACCCCCCTCAGGCCCTGAACCGGAGTGCTGGGGTTACAGGTTCTGTGGCTTCTGAGCAGACCTGGGTGTCTATGTCCTCAGCGGGAGGAAGTTTGCAGACGCTGCTTAGCTCCTAGGAAAACTAATTTAAGGTTCCATTTCTGCCTGGCGGTCTAAGCATGCAGAGGCTCCGCGGTGCCCCCAGGTTCACTGCACACGAGCTATAGGCCAGGCACTGCGTTACCGTTGGGCGGAGCTGACGTGGAGCGCGCTTGGAGTTCTTATACTCGGGAGCTGAGGCAGGCGTGCAAGGAGGCCGAGGCCGGCCTGGGCAGCTCAGTGAGAACCTGTCTCCAGATAAAACCAAGGACGTGCTGGGGGATGTGGCTCTGTGCAAGACCTAGGTTCTATCTGTGACACAGAGAGAAAAAAGGGGGGGGGTCTGCTCTGCAGGGACCCCTTGAAGCTGGAAATTGACCTCACTGAAAGCCAGCAGCCACGCAAGAATAAAGACCATCTTGAGGAAGCTGCCAAAACAAATGACTCCAGACCACAAAATCAGGCCCTTGGGTTACCATACATGCTAATTAATGTCATGTGACATTAAGTTGCTATTGTATAAATAAATGCTCCTACGTGAGGGGTGAGGGGGCAGTTCCTTTCCTCCCATCAGGAGACAGGGATCCCCACCTGACCCCAGCTTTTGTGTCTTTATTTTTTCTTATTCTCTTGTGGTGATCTTTCTCCCCAGAAACCCCAAAAGACATGACAGTCATGGCAATCCTCCTGCCTCAGCCTCCCAGAGTGCTTGGGTTAGAGTCAGCACCACTGTGCCTGGATGGAAGACCTATCACTGGCTTTGGCTCTCACTTTCTCTCTGCTTCCTGGATGCCCCGGGTTGGACATCTTTGGTCCACCACTTTTCCATCATGTTGTTTCCACGTGGTACAGCATACCAGGGACTGAACCCACTGAAACCGTGAGCCAAAATGACTCTCTCTTAAACTGCAGGTTTTTGTCCCAGCAAGGGGCAGGTGAGTAATACATTCTGTAGTTCAATTTTTAAAAATCTGAAATAGGAAAACCAGACCTATTGCAGAAAGAACTTGAGGAAATTGTTACAGTGTGTGAGACTTGGTAACAGCTGCCACCGCAGGTTGGTTTCCCAGGGCAGTGGCGGAGGGCAGCACTTGGCCGTCCACTTGTACCCTTCCAGTTCCCATTCTGTGTCCAGAGACACTGACCTGAAGCAGGAACTCAGGGCACATCGTGAGCCTCATTCCTCTGGGGATCTTGACTGGTGCCGAATTAAATCCAGGTGATAGTTGGGGAAGACATATTCTTATGCTCTCAGGCCACAAAGACACGCTTTCGCTTTCCTTCCCTTTCTCTTTTGGTGTAGAGTGGGGGACACTGCCACCTCCCCCCAGCACTGCGGGTCTGTGATGTGGAGACTGAACCAGGGCCTCTGTGCCAGGTCCCTGCAGCCCCAGCAGCGTTGGTTCCGCACTGCAAACCCTGATGGCGGCGTCTGGTGCGGTGCCCGGCACAGTGTGTCTTCTGCTGGGTGGCTGGGGAATGGGCGTGGGGCTCTGGGCTTTGTCTGCAGTCCTGGGGACCAGGCCTCACAGGTGAGCGGTGCCTGCCCGCACTCTGCACCCCGACTGTTCCCACTCTGCGGGCTCTTGTTCCTCAAGTGGACCCTGCACATTTGGGGGAGTGCTGTGGTTGAGGCCCTGCTGTGGGGGTCATGTACCAGGGTACAGGTGACAGTGGACATCAGTGTCCCGGGAAGGCCCTGCAGTAGTGGTGGCTCCCAGTGCTGGGGACAGAGGCTGCTGGCCTGGCTGTAGCCAGGAGAAGGGCCGGGCAGGACACAGGCTCAGGGCAAATCTCAGACTCCTGCAAGAGCACCCAGCAGGCGACAAGCCAAGACCCCCTCCCCCCCATCGCAGGGGACAGGACCAGGGGCCCCACCGTCCCAGAGGAGCAGGCACTGCAGGTGCCCCAGTACCCTCATCACCCTCGGCCCGGCCTGGGCAGTGTCATGCTGGTGATAAAGGTGGACAGAGCTCCTTGGTCACTACTGGTAACCCCCCCCCGGCCAGCAAGGTCCCTCATTAGTGGGTTTCCAGAGAAGCATGTGGCCCTCTAAGCACCCCTGGGGGCTTAGTTTTGTTTGTTTTTGAGACAAGATCATTGTCTGGGCCAGGGTTGAACTCACTATCCTCCTGCCTCAGCCTCCTCAAGGGGTCCCAGTGCTGTGTGCTCTGGCCCAGCTGGGCAAAGTCCCCTGGGTACCTTGGCCCTGATGCAGGGACCCTGCTAGGGGAGCCCTGCGGTGCTGTCCCTTCGCAGGGCGGAGCCAGGGTCTCTCCCCCAGGACCCTGACAAGGCCGGAGCTGCCTGGGGTGCGGCACTGTGTGGTGGTGGTGGTGGTCAGCGGTTTCTGCTGTTTATTTTTTGAGGCAGGGTCTCACTCTGGCCCAGGCTGGTCTCCTGCAGCAATCCTCCTGCCTCAGCCTCCTGAACGGTGGGATCACAGGCGTGCACACTGCGCCTGGCACAATGGCCACCTGTTTAGGGCCTAACAATGGACCTGGGCAGCGACCCCAGCCTCTGGAACCGGCCAGCTTGAGCCCTGGAAGCCTCGTGTCCCCTGCTGGCAGCGGAGGAGGTACACGCGGGCTCCTGGGCCCTGGTTCCCACTGGACACATGCGCTTCCTGGGCCAGGTGCTGCAGGTGGTGGCACCGCCAGGGAAATCAAGCAGGGACCACAGGAAGAGGGGCGCAGGGCCCGGGGTGCTGGGATTACAGGCGTCCTCCTGGTGTTCCACTACTTGAAAAAATAAAAATCTGATCCCCAAACCCCTTAGATTAAAACACCTGCGATTCAGGTTGGACGCTGGCGGATGAGTGCGAATTTGAACACAACCAGGGCAGCTTAGCGACTTTGCAAAACTTGCTCCCAACATGATAAAGCCAGGCGGGCTGGTACGCCCCATAATCCTATACTCGGTAGGCTGGGGCAGGAGGGTCACTGCAAATGTCAGGGCAGCCTGTCTGCATGGTGAGCCCGAGACTCAAAAACAAAAATGAACCCCACCAAAGGGCAGTGGCAGTACGCGCCTGTAATCTCAAAGCTCGGGACGCTAAGGCTCGAGGATTGCCCCAAATCTGAGGGCAGTTTGGGCTCCATAGTGAGTTCAAGGCCAAGCTGAATTACACAGCAAAACCTTGGCATGGGACCCCCCTCCCCCCAAAAAATCACAATAGTTCGATCCCCGGTACAAAAAAAAAAAAAATCACAGTAAGATTTTTAAACAGGGCCCAGGATGTAGCTAAGTGTAAGGTCCTGGGTTCGATCCCCAGGACCGCAAATAGGATACACGTTAAATAAATTCCCTGTGCCGAGCAGACCGAGCGCTATAAGCCCGCGCAGAGATCCTCGCTAGCAGGTCCCGGAGCAGAAGGGCGCCCCGGACCCCATGGCCCCCAGCGACTCCGCCCCGTATCCCGCCGTGTTCTGGGTCGCACAGCCGCGACCCCCCCCCCCCCCGTTTCCTTGCTTTTCCTCAGCGTTGTCGTTTTCTTGTTTCTAGTCGGGGTCTTGTTCAGTGGCCCAGGCTGGGTTGAGCTGGGCCCCGGCGACTCTCCTGCCTCAGCCTCCGCAGCCCCGGGACAGCTGCGCCTCTGCCAGGCCAGGTCCGCAGCGCGGCCTCGTCACAGTGCAGCCCGGGGTCCTGGGGTTCCCCCCACCCGCCCCAGGCCCCTTGCCGCACCCCAGGGACAGGGCTCTGCCCCGTCTCGTCCTCCGCGGCTCGCCCAGCTCTGCTCTCCCGGCCTCGCTCCCAACAGGGTCCAGCACCAGCTGCTGAGCTGGGCGTGGAAGCTGTGGCAATCAGGTGTACACCAGGCCGCCGCGCTGGGTCACCTCAGCCGTAAGAGGTATGACAGAATCACTGAGGGGCCTGCGCGCTGGCGCACGCCTTGATAGGCTGGGTCTCCACGCACTCTGGAGGCTGAGGCAGGAGGGTCCCTGTGAGTCTGAGGCCAGGCTGGGCTATGTTACATAGCGAGATGCTGTGTCAAAACAAAACAAAACAAACGACTAAAAAAAAATGAAACAAAAGTAGTGACAATAGTACAGTAAAAAGTTGGAGTACAGTTTCAGTGTAGAAAATTTGAAGACAGCAAATGTTGCCTGATCTCCTGAGACAAGGCTGGGTTGCCCTGATCCTGGGAACCTTCCCCCCCCCCCACTCCCCCCAGAGGACTCAAGCTGGCCGCTCAGGCGCAGCCAGGGCGCTCACTGGCCTTGTGTGTCCCCAGGTGGCCGTGGGACATGGCGTCCATCAGCACCTCCGCCCCTTCCATCCCGTGGAGGAGGACGACGCAGGGATTCTCCTCGGCTTGGAGGCCCACTGCGAGCCTGGGCAGGCAGCTGGTGGAAGGGGACTGGGACCCCGGACTCCTGGGGGGGCAGGGCAGGGCCAGCCCTTTGAGCACCCCTGGGTGACCCGGCAGGAGAGAAGGCCTCAGGGGTCACAGATCAGGGACAGTTTGTGACATCAAGGTGAAACATTAT
Source organism: Hydrochoerus hydrochaeris (assembly GCA_004027455.1). Taxonomy (NCBI): domain Eukaryota; kingdom Metazoa; phylum Chordata; class Mammalia; order Rodentia; family Hydrochaeridae; genus Hydrochoerus; species Hydrochoerus hydrochaeris. The sequence continues at coordinate 66,477 of PVLA01009270.1, read as the reverse complement.
CTCGAAGCTGGTGTGACATCCCCGGGACCCAGGCCTTCTCAGAGCCACTGCCCAGCCCTGGTTTGATCTTTTCGAGACTGAGTCTAAATCATGAACTTGCCCCATGGGGCTCAAATTTGAGATCCTCTTGCCTCAGCCTTCCTCAATGCTGGGGTCACAGGCTGCTCTCTCAGACAGGGAGTTCCTGAAGGTCCACCCGAAATCCCTTCTGGCTCCATGCACACCCCATGCCTGGTGGGCGGCAGGGTGCACACTGGTGTCTGCAGCGAATTTCTCTTTAGCATTGGCTGTGAACAAACCGGTGTGACAGACACCCGCCCACAGCCTCGCTGTGAGCAGAGGCCAGCGCCACCCTGCTCCCTACCAGCCCATGTCTCACCCTGGACCTTTACAAAGGCCCCCTCTGGAGTGCGCCTGCAGCTTGCTGTGGCCTCTGTGTCCCAGCATAAATGTTTTGGGGGCACCTTGACAATGGTTAGGTTTATTTATTTATTTTGGTCTTTTTGAGACAGGACCTTGCTACGCAGTTCAGGCTGGCCTTCCACTTACTTTGCAGCCCTGGCTGGCCTTGAACTCGCAGCGATCCTCCGGCCCTTACCCTCCTGAGTGCTGGGATTATAAGCGTGTGTCACCCTGCCCAGCTATTTTTTTTATTTTTTGAGACAGGGTCTATGATGTTCAGAGCTATGTACCCCAGGCTGGCCTCCAACTTGCAGTGATCTTCCTGCCTCAGCCCCCAGGAATGGGGACTGTAGGCTTAAGTCGTAATTCCTGATTAACTATTAAATTAAGTAATTATTAAATCACAAGTCTTAAGAGGTAACTGCTGATTGCCAGCACTGCCGGCTGGTCTGTGATCCCTTTCACAAATGGCAGTCAGGCACTGTAGCTCAGGGAGCTGAAGCCCCGGGTGACTGAGGGCCTCCACAGGCCCGGCCTCCCCTCCAGGGCCGGACTCAGCCCCAGCGGGAGATGCTGACCCCGCCTGGCTTCCGAGCTGCCCCTGGGCTCCTGGCTGAAGTCTCCTCCAGCACTTGAGGCAGGGGCCACAGACAGATGTGACAGCTGTTATCGGGTGGGTGTGACAGGGAGAGGGGACAGAGGTGTGGCGGGGGTGAGGGGCAATGTGACGGGCTGAGCAGGTCCCGGAGCTGTGCAAGGCTGGACTCCTCACTTTGACGCAAACCCTGGAGGCAGCGCAGCTGGGCGCAGGTCACACCACCCCTGGGGAGATGGGAGCCCAGGACCCAGCGCAGTCCCCCATCCCCGCTGCCCCAGCTACAGCTGCTCTGCCAAGGGGTCCCCATCCTCCGGGTCCTGCACGAGGTGAACTGGCCGGCAGGGCGCTGAGCCCCGAGCGGAGGTGGGGGTGGCCGTGTGCTGGCGCCCCCTCTCGGCTCAGGGCTGGATGGCCGGTCCCCGATTCTCTCACCAGGAGCAGCTCTGCCAGGGGAATGTGCGAGGACCAAGCAACGATTTGTTCTTGCAAAATGGGTATTTAATGGCCACGCACCCAGGCTAAGTGGAACCACGCTGCAGGGTTCTGTGTCACACGCTGCGGATACATCCAAGGCGCTTCTGCAAGTCCCCCAGGCGCTGGGCTCCCGCTGTGCCCGCTCCAGCTCTCAGTCCCAGCCAAGGCCTCAGCAGTGACACCAAAGCCCCCAGAGCAGTGGTGTGGCAGACGCATCTCCAGCTTACCTACAGCTGCTTTGAGAACGGCCACAGGACACTATGGTGACCTCAGCAGCTCAGGGCGAGTCCTGCTGACACCCAGAAACACCAAGCGTTAGAGCCGCTCAGGCTTGGGATCACCACGAGGGGCTCGGACTGGCTCAGCCTTCCCAGTGCTGTTTAAACTGAGCCAGACAAATGCCTCTTCCTGCTGGTCATCAGTCACTGTAGGACAGGGCGCCGAGGGCCCTTGCTGTCACTGTTTTCCTGGCATGGCACCTTCCACCAGGGAAGCCTCCCAGGGACAGCTCACTCTGAGCTCCAAGCTGAGTGTGTGGCTCCAGTCAGGTCTGTGCTGCTGGGCACCAGTCGTGGAGGTGACTGGAGCACAATCAGACTTGTCACTGCGCTGCGTCCAACCGAGGCAGAACGAGGGCAGCTCTGTGGGCTGTGGCTTGGCCTCACCCCTCCTTGGGACCTGGGACCTCAGAACCCCAGACGGACCGCGCATGCTGGTGGCCGGCTGGGTGCTGTGTCCCCAGCTGGCTGGTCTCCCATATACAAAGCTCAGAGAACACAGGAAGGGCCTCTCGGGGCCGACAGGACGCCAGGGTCACCAAGACAAGCACAGCAAGGCCACCTGGCGATGCGGGCCGACCTTCTGGAGACTCCAATCCCGCGGAGGAGAGGACGCACAGCAGCCCGGTCCACGGCGAGGGACGCGTGGTGGTGCCGGCCCCACACGGCTCCTCAGCGGGGCCTGAGGCTGCGGCTGGCTCGGGGTGCATGGGCAGGGACGGCCACCCAAGCCCAGCAGCTGCCTGCTGGGTTCAGCAAATATCATCAGAAGCGCGAGCCCCAAGCTGGCAGAGCCCACGTCCGATGCTGGTCCCAGGTTGGAAGCCGGCCTGTCCGGAGGGCACAGGCCCGGTCGCCTCCAGCTCCAGGCGGCGGTTGGCTTGGGCGTCTCCTCACCGGAGCCCTCTGCCTGCCGGCCTAACAGCAGCCGGGGTCCCGGGGCAGCACGGCCAGGGTGACGGCGCCCCGCTGGTGCTGCAGGATGGCCACGGCCTGCTCGTGGGTGGCGCCTTCCAGGCTCTCGCCGTTCACAGCCAGAATCTGGTCGCCGCGCCTCAGGCGGCCGTCCTGGGCCGCGGCGCCCTGCGAGCAGACACTGGGCTGAGGCAGCTGGGGGCACAGGGGGCGGGCAGTGGGAGGTGCGACTGCGGCTAACAGTGACCGCTGGGCAGTGCTCAGGCGGGCTTGGCACCGTCCCAGAGCATGGAAACCGCCCTCAGGAGCAGCCAGGCGGCCGGTGGGACGTGCACCCCTGTCCTGTCTCAGCGCCCACTCATGAGGAGTGGTGCCACCTGCCCCTTGGGGGCTCGGACAGGGGGGCAGGGGGAGTGGGTCGTGGACGGGACCCCGCCGCAGAGGGAAGGGGGCAGCTCACTGGGAAGCTCCAGCTTCCCTGTGACCAGGCAGTGGCCCCAGACGACCCTGCCCAGGGCCCAGGCAGGGTCTGCTCTGCCCCAGGCAGCTGCGAGGTTCCCTGCAGAGCGGGCAGGAGTCTTGTAAGCAGGGTTCCTCAGGGCTGGGGACACTGTTTGACACTGTCACTAGATAGGCGGCTGCAGGCCAGACTCTCATTGCCCTGGGGGCAGGATGTGGGGTGCAGGGGCTCAGGGGTGGCAGAATGCCGGGATGGGGTGCTGGGGAGTGGGATGCAGGGCTGCGGGGTGCAGGCGGATGGGATGCAGAGGCTCAGGGTGCAGGGGTGGGTCAGCTAGGTTCCCAAGCCATGGTGTGAATCACGCATCAAAGATACCTAAACCAGGCCGACACCACAGCTGGGGGCCTGCAGTTAAGACTGGCTCAAACCTCAGAGGCTGTGGTGTCACCGCAACCGAGACGAGGAAGCAGGTCTCTCCAGCGGATCTAACCAGGACTACTGGGCAAAGCCGTTTTTGGTTGCGTTTATTTTTTTACTTTTTTACAGATCTGGGGATTAGACTTGGGGCCTTGTGTTGAACTACATCCTCAATTCTTTTTAATTTTTTTTTTTAAGATAAGGTCTTTTAAGTCAATAAATTGCCCAGGCTGGTCTAGATCCTGAGAGCCTCCTGCCTCAGCCTCCTGAGTGCTGGGATGACAGGCCTGCGCCATCACGCCCTGGTCTGTTATTTTGAAGAACTCCTTCCACCAATCAGCGTGGGTCTGTGAGATTCAGAAGAAGCAGGCTCACACATACAGCACACACACACACAGCACACGCACATACACACACACACACAGCATGCACACACACAGCACGCACACACATAGCACATACACACACACAGCACACACACAGCACACACACACACAGCACACACACACAGCACGTACACACACAGCATGTACACACACAGCAGGTACACACACGGCACGCACACAGCACGTACACACACAGCACACACACAGCACGCACACACACAGCACACATAGCACATACACACACAGCACACATACACAGCATGCACACACATACACAGCACACACACAGCATACACACAGCATGCACACACAGCAGTGCATGCACACGCATGCACACATCATGCACACACACAGCACGTACACACACAGCACGCACACACACAGCACGTACACACACAGCATGCACACGCATGCACACACAGCACGCACACACGCACAGCACCCACACAGAGCACACGCACACACAGCATGCACACACAGCACGCACACACACGCACAGCACACACACACAGCATGCACACACACACAGCACGCACGCACACACACACGCACAGCACGCACACGCACGCACACACACACACATTTAACCCACGGCCAAGCAGCAGAGAACATGTAAAACTTGGCCCGATTGTTAGTGACACAAGGACGCAGCAGGGCGGTGAAATACCTTTGCAGACACGGTCTTGATGTAGACTGGCAGATCTCCGTGCGGACTTCCATAGCCCCCCACAATACTGAACCCCAAGCCTTCCGAGCCTCTCTCCAAAGTAATCATCTTAGTTGGGGGTATCCTGAAAGCACAGTGCCTGTGGCTGTTGGGGAAAAGGCGCGGTGGGGTGTGTGTGTGTGTGTGTGTGTGTTCGTCTTCGCGGAGAGCTGACCCTGGAGACTCACCCTACCAGGCCTGAGCCTGCCCTCAGGAGAGCTGGGAACTCGACTCTAAATCTCCTGGCCAGGTCAGTGCCTGATGGCTGTCGAGGCTGCCCCTGAACTTGAGATTCTCCTGCCTCAGCCTCCTGAGTGCTGGCATCACAGATGTGGGCCACCCTGTGTGGCTTATGCTTAGTCCCCCATCCCTGGACTGGGGCTCAAACCCAAGGTCTCACACATGTTAGGCAGCTGCTCTACTACTGAGCTTCACTCCCTGCTCTTTTAAAAGATTTCCTTTTGAGTTGGGGTCTCAGCAAGTTACCCTGGGTGGCTTCGAACTCCCGACCCTCCTACCTCTGCCTCCTGAGTAGCTGAAATTACAGGTGTGCATCGCCACACCCAGCCCGCAGGCCGCACTCTTGTTAGTGTGTGGTACTGGGGGTTGAGCCCAGGGCCACATGCCGAGCTGCACCCCAGCGTTCATAGTTTCTATTTGACATGGGTCCGGGCTGGGCTTGACCTCACCGTCCTCCTGCCTCAGTCTCCCAGAGTGCCGGGTTTCAGGTGTGTGCGAATCTGCCCACCTGTGCGTGGCTGGTGCTCTGGGCAGCACGGCGAGTTGCAGTGCGGGCTTCTGGTGGCCCTGGCCTTGGGAGTGAGGCAGCTTGAGCCCTCGGGCCAGCGCTGCAGCCACACTTCTGCCCGGAGCGCCACGCTCATGTGCTCCGTGGTGTCGGGGGCTTAGCCTCTGGCCCCAGCTTTGGCCACATCGCCCCGTGGCCCTCAGCGCGTGGCACTGTGACCCCTGGCTGTCCACTGCCTGACTTGGGACCCCCAGCCCTGCAGGCCCCGGAGCGCTCCCTGCACCGGGCCTCTGTTCATCCCAAACCAGGATCCTGGGGACTGAACCTGGAGAGGTGGGCGCAGTGCCACACACCTGTCATCCAGCACGTGGGAGGTTGAGGCAGGAGGAGCGAGTTTGAGGCCGGCACAGACCACAGAGTGAGTTGAAGGGCGGCTTGGGCTACACAGCAAGGCCTTGTCTCAAAAATCCCGCAGAAGAAAACACCAGAGGACGTGCCAGCAGGCTCAGGGGCGGGTGACTCCAGGAGACTCAAGTCTCCCCATCAGACCGGCTCGTCCAGCTGGGCTAGCCAGGCGCCATCCTGTCCCAAGAGCTGCTGCCCGGCTCCCGCCCCTGCCCTCCATGTGCCACAGAGGTGGGGTCACTGTGACGCTGGCCAGTGGCCCTCTGTCATTCGAGATGAAGCTGGCGTCAGGGCCAGTAGCCTCTCTGCTGCCCACCCCTGCAAACCTCCTCTGACCCTGGCCAGCAGGGCCGGGCTGACCAGGGGGTGATTGTCAGCCGGGCCACAGCGATGCCCAGGTGTGGTGACGGTGGCTGCTCATGGCAGGACACTGAGTTGGAGCCACTTTGATGCCAGGGCTTGTTCCAATTTGCTCAGGGCTGGGCTGGTGCCTGAGCTCTTGCGTGAACTTGGGTTCTGTCCCGTGTCCATGGTTTGGGGACTCTTTCTCCTGCCCTCACCAACCCCTTCCTTCCTGAGTTTATCTGGGCGTGGTGATGCACCTCTGTCATCCCAGCACGCGGGAGGCTGGGGCAGGAGGATCCCTGTGTTTGAGGCCAGCCTGGGCTACAAGTGAGTTCAAAGCCAGCCTGAACTGCACAGTGACTTTGTCTCAAAAAACAACCAACAAAAACTGGGTTTATGGGCTGTTTATCTAATTCCCTGGCAGCTCCTCACGTATGGGAGCCGCTTTTCCCACATTTCCATGTTTGAGTCCTCACCCCCGAGGCCTGTGTGGCGACCGCCTTAGAGGGGCCCTCGGTAAATATTTGCTGGGGTAACAAGGGCACCTGGGCGGCTGCAGCAGCTCTCTCCGTGCGGCCCACTGGCCGGACATGAGCTGGACCACACCCCTCCTGCAAACACCAAGACGGGGTTGGAACCTCTCCAGGGCTGTGGTGCAGGAGTCTGAGCGGCTTTTCTGTTCCATCCAGGGGTTCCTGGCTGTTAGGCCAGAGTCCAGCACAGGGCTCTGGGTGGACAGAAGGAGGTGGGGGCTGTCCTGCTCAAGAGATGAGGATGCAGCCTGTTGCTAGGCTTCCCCAGGTCAGTGGCTGGTGTCGCTTACAAAGCCAAAGCCGACCTCACGTTCTTCCCCCCAGGGAATCAGGCCCAGCTCCTGGCTCAGGTGAGTCCCGCGGGGGCGGGGCGGACCACCCAGCCAGATGATGAGTGGACACTTCAGGGCGGCTGCTGGGGACCAGGCCAGAGTGGCAAGAGGGCACGTGCAGAAGTGTTTCCAGTCTGCTTGGGGAAGCAGCTTTCTCTTGGGCAGTCCTGGGACTGAACCCAGGGCCTCCGAATGGAGCTCGGGGCCAGGTGGGAGTTGATACAGAGACAGGGCCTGCTAATTTGCCCAGGCTGAGCCCAGATTTGCTGTCTTCCTGCCTCGGCCTCCCAGTGCCTCCGTAACATACTCCGGCCCCTGGAGACTCCTGTGCGTACCTGCACCCCACAAGAGGAGGCACAGACAGCAGAGTCGGGCTGCAGTGGGGCCAGGCAGCCCCAGGGGAACCTGGGAAGTACCCTGCGCTGTCCCTCCTCCCCATGGCCAGCATCTCAGCCTGGCAGGTGTTTGGGGCTCAGTACCCCGAGAGGGCTTGAGTACTCACTCGGCATCCTCCGAGGGGTGGTCAGTGCTGGGTGAGATGGGGTGCTGGCCGGTGGACATGGTTTCCAGCTGGGTGGCGATGGCACCAATGTTGGTGTCAGCCACCACCTGGGGACAGAAGAGGGCATCTGTGAGAGGGGCGGCGGCACCAGGGCTCAGTCCTCGCCCAGCTGCCCACTAGGCAGGGACTGGGGACCCTCGGCCTGCCCTCCTTGTGGCTCCAGCAATGTGACTCACATCCTCCCTGCTGGCCGTCCTGTCCACTCAGGGTCTCAGGGCCCAGCCCCACGGTGCCAGCCCTTCCAGCTACACGTGCCCCTTGCTCACCTGCCGACGGCTCCACACCCCGCACCTCTGCCTCCCCCAGCTCTAGCCCACATGTGCCACCCGACATGGCTCCTCTTGGGGCGGCAGCCCGAGCCCCGGTCTGGACACTCCTGGCTCCTGCAGCCCCGCCCACCTGTCTCAGGGTGCTGCGAGTCCCCAACTAGACCCTGGGTGTCACCAGGCTCTGCTCCTCTCAGTGCCCCGCCCTCCCCCAAGGGGCAACACCGGGCCCCCAGCTCACATCTCCCTCCTACTCGGGACCCAGCTGTCCTCAAGGCATCGCTGGGTGTGGCACAGCTGCACAGCTGCCACCACGCACAACCCAGAACTACGGGGCCAAGTGACCTTCCCAGCACAGAGGATGCAGGTGCCGTCCCTGTGGACCTGGAGCGTGGGACCCCGCGGGCGCCCTGGGGTCTGCCTGTCCTTCCTAGTCCTCTGTGGGCCTTGTACTCTCTCCGGGCACCCCTGAGACAACTGCTGGGCACCAGCTCACCCCTCCTACCACCTGTGACCACCTCCTTTCCCTCAGGTCTCCTGCTTTCTCTCCATAGCTCACCTGCTCTCTTTCTCTAACTCACTCTTCCTTTTTTTTCTCTCTTCTGTTTAATCTTTTTGAGACTAGGTCTGTCTGTGTAGTGCAGGCTGACCTTGAACTCATGGTGATCCTCCCGTCTCAGCCTCCTGAGTTGCAGCAGGACCGCCATGCTCAGGCCCACAGCCCTGCAGTGTATTTCCTGGACTGTGGAGCCCCCTTCCTGGGGTCACTGTCTTCCCTGCTGGTCCTCAGCCTCAGGGCTACAGTGGTGGCCCAGGAAGGACTCACTAGGCCAAGCAGCAGTGTGAAGCCTTCTCGAGGAGCAGGGACCATGGGACAGGGATGGGCCAAGGGACTCCTGGGGTTCCCCAGGAGACACAGTCTGAGCCGGGCATGGTGGCTCATGCTTGTAATCCCAGCACTCAGGAGGCTGAGGCAGGAGGATTGTGGTGACTTCGAGACCAGCCTGGGCTACAAAGTGAGCTCAAGGCAGGCTGAACTGCATAGTGAGACCCTGTCTCAAAAAGACAAAAAACAAAACAAAAAAAAAGAATCAGAGACAGGGTCTGCCAGGGCCAGTTTTGGAAGGGGGGTGGGCTGCTGGTCGGGACAGAAGGTAGGGCCAGCTCGGGATGCCCTGGATCCCTCAGCTTAGAGGAGCTGCTGACCACGATGCCCAGCGGGCGAGGACAGGGCGGCACCGGCTTTCCAAGGTGCCACCTGCCCTTCCTCTGCCCAGCAGGCTTCCGGGACACAGTAGTAGCACGTGCTCCCGGGTTCTCTAGAAGGGAAAGGACAAGCCTGCAGCAGGCAGACAGGGACCCCAGGGGGCACACGGGGAGAGGGGCCCAGCAAGCTCCAAAGTGGGGTTTCACCATGGGGTCCTGTCCACTCTTTCTCTCCTGACCCCACTCCCCTTCCCCCACCTCCTCCCCTCGGTTCTGTAGATGGAACCCAGGCCCCCAACCTTGCACTTTATCTTTCTTCTTTATATTACTTTCTTCCCTGAGTAGAACAGCACCACGTGTGTGGAGTGGTGTGGGGTCCACTCGCCCTGGAGAGGAGAGGTCAGAGTTTCTGGAGGACCATAGGGTCCAAATCCTCCGGGGTCTGCAGGCCAGGCTTGTGCGTAGCCCGCAAGACTGGGCACCCGCCCCGCAGGGTGCTGGATCCCAGCAGAGCCAGCCTGGCTTCAGATGGCAGGGATGCGCTCTGTGCTCAAGGGTGCCACGGAGGACCACCGGCCTCTCAGCCAGGAGGTGGCAGCTCCGCAAAAGGGACTCGGCAAAGCCGGGACGTGGCGCCCTCTGGTGGAGCCGCTGCACACGACCTCATCTCTAGAGCCCCGGCGTCCAGGCCAGGCAGGACTAGCAAAGGTGCTCCCCTGCCCCGCTCCAGCCCGGCCACCTGCAGCTGCAGCCACCGGCTGTTCCCCCACCCTGCACCAGAGCCACACACTGTCCCTGCTGCAGGACGAGGCCGGGTCAGTGCAGAGGACCAAGCTGTGGGTCCAGCATGTGGTGAGAACCAGGTGACACCTGAGCCCCTCGGGGGGCCCCCTGCCCATCACGATCTGCTCCGCCCCTGCCCACACCTCCTGCAGGGTCACAGTGGGGCAGGGCTGGCTCACACCCACTTGCCCCAGCAGATTTGGACCAGTCCCAGCTGGACGGGACACTGGGCAGGACAGACTCGGAGGAAGGGATTCCAGGTTCAGACAGACGAGGGGGACATGGGACTCAGGTGTGGCCCTGAGTGAGATAGCAGCCCAGCTGCACAGTGTCCCATGGTGGAGGCTGAAGCGGGAGAAGCTCTGCTCTTGATGGACTGGACTCTGGGTTCTTCTGCGTTTGCCAGAATCTCCTGCGTGGAGTCCATAAAAAACTGGGCAGCCTCACTCGCATCGCAGCGGGGATGCTCGCCTGGACGTAGCGAACGCCCTCCAGGAATGGGCCACGATGCCGTCAGACGCCTGCTTCTGTTTCCACATTTTCTCTGCAGTACTGGGGTTGAATCCCGGGGCTGTGCACTGAGCTACATCCCAGCACCCCTTTCCTGAAATGGAGTCTCACTAAACTGCTAAGTGGCCCAGGTTGGGTTTAAACTTGTAATCCTCCTGCCTTAATTTCCTGGAAAGCTGGGATGACAGGTGCAACCTATCACGCCTGGTTTGAAATTTAGCATCTTCATGCTTGCGACCGACTCCCTGCTGAAACGGAGAAATGTAGCACCCTAAGCCCTTTCGCCTAACTTACACATAACTTCATCTGCACCTAAAAGTTCTACCTCTCTCAGTGCTGGAGTTTGAACCCAGGGCCTTGAATATGCCAGGCAAGTGTTCTGTCCCTAGCTATAATCCAGCCCTTCACTTTTATGCTTTAAAATTCTACTTCTTTTCTACGTTTTTAAAATATACTCAACTCTCTGCAGTTTCAACAGTTCCCAACAGTTTCTTTTTATTTCCATTTATAAAATCATTTTTCATATAGTGTATATAACGTAAGAAGTTCTTTTCCTCCCCAGTACTGGGGATTGAACCTAAGGCCTTGCACTGACCAACATCTCTGGCTCCTTTTTACTTTTTATTCTGAGACAGAGTTGTGCTAAGTTTCAAACTCAAGATGCTCCTGTATCAGCCTCCCGGAGTGCTGGAATTATAGATGTGTCCACCACGCCTGGTGCACCTCACCGCATTTAATGAAAAAGAGCCCTTGTCTCCTTTCCCCGTTACAGATTCTGCCTAAACTGATTTTCAGCTGTGTAGCTGTTTCTTCTAGTGTTAGCTTCCCCACTTCTGAACGACACCATTTAATTTTATTTTTATTTCCTGACTTGGACACTTTCGATACCTGGTCACTTCTTCATGTGGAAGATTGAATGTCCTTCCACGGGCGCTCACGCCCTGCTCCCCAGAGCACTGCCCCAGCCTTTGTGACCACTGTGGTGGGGCTCGGGCCACTTCGGCTGAGGCCCCCAGCTCTGCACTTGAGTCCACAGACGCCGACAGGTCCCTAACGCAGGGCGCGAACTTGACGTCTGCACAGATGGCAAAAGGGAGCCCGAGTTCCCGAAGGCTGAGCCGCCTGGAGCTGACTGCCTGCTCGGTCAGGCCTGGTGCTCACAGCAGCAGGGCCAGCTGCGATGCCTCTGGGGTCGGCAATCTCCGAGGGCGAGTGGGTAGCCAGCCAGTGCAGGGGTCGGGTGGCAGGGACAGGGCACTGCTGTGCAGGAGGACGTCCACGCGCAGGAGGCCCGGGGCTGACTACACAGCATCCCGGTCATGTCCCATGGAAATGGGGACCGGGGGACCCGTGCGTTCACTCCCCAGAAACTGCGGCAGGACCCCTGCGATGGTAGCTTCCCTTCGTAAATGTCTGCCGGGGGCCTTGGACCCGGACCCCAGACGCTGCAGCTGCGCCTGTGGTGCGTCCTCAGGGAGTGGTCTCCCGTCCGTCCGTCCGTCTGTCCGTCCGGCTGCGCTGGCTCCGACTGCGTGGCTGGCTGTGCTTTGTCCTCTTTACCCGCCCGCAAAACCTCTGCGGGGCGCGGCCCTCGGGCGTCCATCTGTGCTTCTCCAGGCAACACTTACTCGGGGACGCAGCCTTACCTGGCGACGGCTCTGTGTGGGCACATGACCGCGCTGTCCGAGGGGACAGCGGTGTCCTCTACCTCTGAGGAGCCGGAGGACATGGTGCTGGGCAGCCCGGCCCTGCTACTCCGCGCAGCCCCGGTTCCCGGCGTGCAGGTAGGCGGCAACCTCGCTGGTTGGTCACACAAAGCAAGGGGGACCCAGGTCATGTGGCCTCCAGGAACTCATGCGCTGCCCGCGTGGGGACAGTAAAGACTTTCCGAACAAAATAGTAATTTCTTTTTTCTTTTCCTTTTTTTAGAACCAGAAACGGCACTCGGGGCCTTGTGCCTGCCAGGCAGGCGCTGTGCTGCAGAGCTGCGCCCTCGACCCCAGGACAGCAGCCCGCCCCCCCCCCCCCGCATGCACGCTGCGGTGCCCAGGCGGCCGTGGCCCTACCTGCAGCACGACGCGGCCAAACGCGTTCTTCAGCAGCGCCACGGCGTCCGCGTGCGACCTCCCGTCCAGCGGCTGCCCGTTGATGCTGACGATGCGGTCTCCGACCTGGGGACGGCAGCGGAGAATCAGCATCAGGACATGCACTTGCACCCGCGTGCGTCCCGCCTCCCGCTGGCCACCGTGGCGGCCCGCGGCGCGTGCGTGTACCCGTGTGTGTGCATGTGCGTGCGGGGCGGGGGTCGGGGCTGAGCGGCAGGCGCGGGCAGCGGCGCCCTGGGCTCCTGGGAGCAGCGGACACCCGGGCGGCTCGGAGGGCGCCCAGCAGTTCTGCTCCATGCTTCCACCTCGGTCAGGATGGAGGGCGAGGTGGAAACACCGTAAACTTTTTGGTCGGGGTCGAATCTGAGCCCCCGGGGGCGAAGCCGGCGTGCGTGGGCGCAGGGCCCCAGGGCGGGGCTCTGATCTTACTGAGGGGCGGCAGCCGCTTCTTTCCGCGAGAAGCTAGGGTGCAACCCCCCGAGCCCCCAGCCCATGGCCCCGGCACCCCACCCCCCATTTACTTTGAGCCTCCGCGTCCGCGCGGCCACCCCGCTGGCCTGGATCATGGCGATGAAGACCGGCACGTCCCCCAGGGGGCTGCCCTTGCCGCCCGCGATGCTGATCCCGAGCGGGTCGCTGTGCTCCTAGGGCAGGAGCAGAGGCCTTCGTGTCAATAAGCAGCGCCCGCCGGGGTCACAGATGCTGCCTCGCGGGCGACACCCAGGCTCAGTTCGGGTGTCGGGAGGCGCCAGGCCTGGAGAAGCCGATGTCCCAGCACCCTCGCCACGTGCCACATGGGAAGATGCTCAGGGCCTCACGGAGGGGACTGGAGCTGGGTGTGGCAGCGCACACCTGGCGCGCTTAGGGCACAGGTGTCCGCTGCCTGTCTGCAGGGCACTTGTGTGTGTAGTGGCCAGGCCAACTCTGCCCTAGGCTTGCTGGGACCGCAGGGGAGAGGGTGACACAGAAGCCTTAACCCTCTGAGGCTGAAGCGAGCAGGAAACGTAAGATTAGGTATCACTAGAACTTGGGGCATAAGCTGGCTTCAACCAGCCCTTGGGATTCCTTGGGGCACCCCTCACTACAGGCTGTTGGTTGTTTACTTCCTGTCAAGGCTCCTGAGCAGCGCCTTTGGTGAGACTCTGGGGACGCAAAAGGCCAGCGGAGTCCGGTGTGATCACAGGGACAGCTGTGCTGTCCTCTCACCCGGTAGAGGGGGCTGGGATCACGGCAGAGACTGTAACACGCACTCACAGTCACATGCTCACACTCACACACATGACAGTGTGGACCTGATGTACCAAGTACTCCGCGGCGGGGCGCCCACGCCCCAGTGTGCTCTCGAGCCCTGTTCCTGCTGCCCTGTTCTCTGGTGACTTGAAAGCCCACACCCACAGACCACATGGGGAAGCAGAACCCTTTGCAAACCCAGCACGCACGGCAGAGGGGAAGCCGAGACTCACCCTGACCATCTCCACCGTCCTGGGCTCCGTGTCCACACCTGTGGGCACAGAGATGTTGTGAGCTGCCTGGCTCTGGGACCCAGCCTGCCTCATCCTCAGGCCTGTCACAGAGGCTACACGTGGGTGGTGACCCAGAACTCAGACGGCTAGTGGTCAGCGCTTCCTATTCCGGTCTCTGCCCGGATCAAAGCCACTCTACCCAGCAAGAGGCTCTGAGCGACCCGCCCTGCCTCCTCTGGACTTTCGGCTTCTGACCCTCCTCCAGTGCCCTGTTCCCCACATCCTCCAGTGCTGGACAGGGCCCAGCTAGACCAAGGTGGTCTTGTCAAACTCCTCCCCATCCCACTGTGGTCTCTGGAGGCTCCTGTGACCTGTGACCTTGGGCAGGTGCCCTCCCTCCTGAGAAGGCCTCTCAGAAGCCCACTGGGCTCGGCAGGCCACACTCACGGGCTTAAAGCCACCCAAGTGCAAGGACAGCAAGCTTGGCTGGGTGTGGCCGGTACCTGGGCTCCTCTGCAGAGGGCCTGTAGCTCTTCGGGCTCCAACCAGGTTCTGCAGGCCAGCGAGGACTGGGGCCAAAGTGGATGGGCAGCTGCCACAGGCATCATGTGGGTCCTCCTGGAAAGCAGAACCCACAGTCACCATGTGCAGAACTTGTGGGCCCCAGAACCACACCATTACTGGGGTGCCAGGCATGGGGCCCCCCGACCACATGACTGAAGGTGCTGAGGAGGCCAAGGAGGAGACCCGGATGGCCAGGCTCCTCTGCCGACCTGAGCCCAGCGGCCTCCTGTGGGACATCTCTGTGCCCACAGGTGTGGACACAGAGCCCAGGATGATGGAGGTGGTCAGGGTGAGTCTCGGCGTCCCCTCTGCCGAGCGTGCTGGGTTTGCAGAGGGATCTGCTTCCCCAGTGCGGTCTGTGGGGTGTGGGCTTTCAAGTCACCAGAGAACAGGGCAGCAGGATACAAGGGACAAGGTCACCAAGGGACTGTGTGTCCCTCCCCGCCGGCCCCATGGCGCTGGCCATGGTCGTGGAGTGCAGTGGCCTGGGGTTGCTTGGCACTGCCCAGGCCCCCACGCCAGCTGGCATCCAGCTTGCTAAGATAAACACAAGAAACCTTGGGTGACAGCAACTAGAGCCTCAGTCGCAGGAGAACACGGCAGACACGGCATATTTTAGGGATGCGCTGCTTTTTAGGCTGAAAAATTTTCCCGGCACCAGTAATTTAATCCAAGCTTCTATACCGCTGTTGCTTGACCTCTCCTTCATTGAAATGAACATTTAAGGTCTACTGTATGTGGTGAGTGGTTTATTTGTGGTGAGCGGTTACTGACAATGACTCTGTGCACAGCAGAAAGTCCTCCAACACAGCGTTGCCAGTAATGAATCTGCTCTTTTACCAGGTCATCGAGGTTATGCCGAGCTGCTTGTGAATATGAACCTGCGTCTGGGACTACTCTATTTCATGTTTCAATTTAATCCACTTCTTTAATGATATGCTGCAAGTCATTTAACCTTTTAATACTCCTTAAAACTTCTTAGTCTTGTTTTTCTTTTTCTTGGTGCTGGGGATTGAACTCAGGGCGCTGCCCAGGCTGTGAGGGCTCTATCTTGGAGCTCCATCCCCAGCCGTGGAAATTCCAAACACACGGCGAAGTCGAAGGCACTGCAGAGATGTGTCCATGCCATCCGGGCTCCACGAGGAAGCACGGCTGTGTTTTCTGTATCACAAGTCCTGTGTTCATCAATCAATTCATCCGTTTTCAAAAATGCATTTCGATAAAAATTATAGCTATCTGAACACTCCAGGATGGACACGAACATTTTAAAGTGTTTGATACGTTCCTGAGAGGACCTGGTCTTTAACCGGTGTTAGCAAAGCTCCTCCGGGATGCGGACACACAGCAGATCGGCACCGTTGCCTGCAAAGCTCTGCAGCCAAGGCCTCTTGCTCTGGGCAGGTGCTCTGCAGGCGGCTTCCTGTCCCCTCCAGGGCCACTCCGCTCCCCAGCTGCAGGCAAAAAAAAAAAAAAAAAAAAGAAAGAAAAAAAGGTGCCCGGAGCCCTAGTGAATCACTCTGTGACCAGGCAGTGAGTGGCGACTGTCCTCAGCCCGGGGGCAGCCTCTGTCTCTGTCACACTGGACTGGGTGGGGATCCGCACCCCTTGCTCTGCCCCCAGTGGCCTGCACCCGTGGTGCGCTGCGGTCTTCACTCCCAGCAGCAAGGCCTTCTCTCCGAGGCCTCGTGGGGCCAACGCTCCTGGTGTCAGCCACAGACTGAGCACGGGCTGATGGTGAGATTCGTCCCCTTCTTTAAAACAGAGCTGAGCTTTGACCCTCAGAAGTGAAGGCCCCGCGTGGGAGGAAAGGGCTGGCTTGGTGCTGCTCTGTCCGCTCCTGGACAGCCCCACAGGCCCTGTGCACCTCCTGGAGAGTGTCACGCAGGCCCACCCCATGCAGCTGCTGCCCAGACTTTCCTGGCCTGCACCTTGGCCACCACCCTCCGTCCGCAGCTAGCCCGCAGGGGCTCCCCGGTGGCCATCACAGTGACCTGAAGAGCAGGCTTCTCTCCAGCACAGAGCCTTTGGGCCCCTCCAGGCTCAGAGAGGTCAAGGGCCAGGTTCTGCCTGCCTGGGACCCTGCCCAGTGACCCCCATCGTGGGTCCGTGGTGGCACCGTGGCTTGGCAGGTTCCTCTGCCACCCGCCATGGACTCTAGAAACAAACGGGATGAGAAGGGAAGAGAGTCTCCTTGGTTACCGCGGTACTGACTGGGCCCGGCAGCTGCTAAGTGGCCGTCGCTAACAGCAGCAAGGCCGGCTGCCGGGGCTCCTGGGGCTGCCAGTTCCAAGCATCTCAGGACGGGCCCTCAGGCAGACACCAAAAATCATTTTTAACCTCAAAACAGAGGCCTCTGCACAACCCACATGGAGACGGGGTCACACGAGTTCCTACAGTTGCCTCGTGGACCTCACTGTGCCGAGCAGTGTCCATGCCACATCGATGGTGTCAGCCGCAGAACTGGAAGACTGTGGGGATCGCTCTTTGTTTATAGAAAAGTGGCACCAACCCGGGCACAGTGGTGCACACCTGTAATCTCAGCACCACTCGGGAGGCTGAGGCAGGAGGACCATGGCAAGTTTGAGGCCAGCCTGGGCTACAAGGTGAGCTCAAGGCAGCCTGATCTGCAGAGTGGCCTTACATCAGCCTACAAGTAAAAGTGAGATGTCTACTCACCCACACAGCATCACCCCCAAGCCTCCCTCCCATGGGAGACCCTGGTGTCCCCTTGGAGAAGCAGCCAGAGTCAGCTGCCTCCCCCCCCCAACAAACGCAGCTGCGTGTGTGTGGCGGAGCTCACGGGGGCCTAGGAAGACACAGGCGACAAAGGAGAGAAGAACCCGGGCTCAGGGCGTGACTCCCTCACTTGGGCTTTTATTTCAGACACATGGCACCCGCAGAGCTGGCCGGCCGGCTGGGCCTGGACCCCCCTTTTTCTACATGGACCGCCTATGGGCGTGGGGCGGGGAGGAGGCCCTCAGCGGGGTGCTGCCGACAACCTGGCTGTGCCTTGACGTCTTCCTGGAGGAGGTCCAGGCGCCGGCTCGGAGCCTCCCGATCTCTAGCTGCACCAGGCCCTGCGCACACTGGGAGATAAAACCGAGAGATGGATGGACGGACATGGCCTGTGCCTCCAGGCTCCAGGCCAGGAAGCATGTAGAAGGACCGAGCTCCGGAACAGCAGGGTGGGTCTCAGCCTCCCTCCTCCCGTGGGTGCAGCCGTGAGCGTGGAATCCTGAAGGAACCGAGAGGCCGGGGATGGGACATTGGAGGGAAGGGGACTGACCACATGGGGCCTCCCCGGGTCGGAGCAGTGGGACTGGACCAAGACATCAGAAGGCCACAGAGCCCCCATCTCCACGTGTGGCACCAGGCCAGGCCCGGCAGTCACTGATCGGACGTAGAGCTGGGGCAGGCGTGGAAGGGGCCTCCCGAGGGACAGCACAGCTCTGCAGCCGCCCCAGACGCTGCGGGCTCCTCGTGTGCAGCGAGAGGCGGGTGGGGGAGGGCAAGGGTCAGCTCTCGGGGCTCACCTTGAGGATGGCAGCCACGGTCTCCTGCGAGGCACTGCGCATGTCCTCCCCGTTCACGGCCAGGATCTGGTCACCCTGCATCAGCCTCCCGTCCAGCTCTGCGGCTCCGCCCTTCACGATGGCGGAGACAAACACCCCACTCCCAGTCCTGTGGGTAGTGCGGATGTGAGGTGCATCCCCCCAGGCACAGGCCGTGTCCAGCCTCCTCCCGTCTTGGCGTCTTTCTCGCTGCTGAGGTCTAACTGCGTTGACTGGATTCCCTGAGTGTGCCACCCCAGCACCCAAGTTACCTGTCCCTTGGGCATGTGCAAAGACATGGGCACCGCCCACATGTGCTGTGTGTGACCCACTCACACCCCACGGACGCCACTTTCTCCTCAGCTTTGCTTTCTTCAGTCCCGCCATTTTCACTCAATGGACCTCAGCAATTGCTCTTCCAGCTCAGCTTTGTTTTGTTTTCAGGCTGAGCACGCTAGGCCGAGCTGCCCCAGCTCCGACCGACCTTTAGCAGCAGCTGCAGCATCCTCGTCTTTATGGCTGTACACTGTCCTGTGGCTTTCACTTATTTCTAACTGTCAGGTGTGCAGTTATTTCCACCCTAGCTGTTGTAGACAGTGGCCAATCAGTATCTATAAGCATAGCTTTAAGATAATTTTCCAAGCCACGGCACTGGTTGCTGAGTGGCGCTGTGTGTCTCGAGGAAGAGAACCTGCGAGCTGGTTAAGCTGCTGTGTCTGACTGACTCCCCCCAACGTCCCGTCCTGTGATGCTGCAGGTTTACTTCTGCATGAGGGCAAGTGTAGAGCTACTGTCTCTGGAGTGGCTTCCTTCAGAGAAAACCCCTGCCCCTGAGAGGCCATGTGTGCCCCTGGGCTGCGTGTGGACACTGCTTTACGCAGGGTGGCCCAGCCCCAGCGCCGGGGAAGCTCAGGATGGAGCTGTGAGGGCTGGGCCCCTGGCCGTGCCCTGTACCCTGTGCCCAGCACCCCGCTCCCTCTGCCCGGGGCCAGGTGGCCTCCTCCTTACCGCTTCCCCACGATGCTCAGGCCCAGCCCGCGGCCGGCCTTCTTGTGCAGGTCCACAGGGAAGACCTCCAGGCTGTCCTCGTCTTTGTACTGGGCTGCGTCCCGGAACACCACCAGCCGCACCCGGGCCGGCGTCTGCCGCAGCGCCGCGATGGCCTCCTCATGGCTGCAGCCCCGCAGGTCCACACCGTTCACCTGTAAGAGGGGTGCTGAGTGGGCAGTGAGCGGCCCCAGCCCTGGCACTGCCCAAGGCGTGCACACAGGCAGCCCACAGGGGCCCCGAGGCGGGTGCCTGGGGTGAGGGAGGACTGGGCAGGCAGTCGGCAGAAGGGAGGTGCAAGAGCCCACTGTGTCTGAGCACTCAGCTGCCTCCGTTCCGCGGCAGCCAGGGCAGCAGTGGCATGACCGGGTCTCGGGCCTGCAGCCGCGCCCCGGGGACATGAGTGTGCTGGAAGCAGAGGGTGCTGAAGGACTCATGGCAATGTGTCTTTTACTGTAATAGTTTTATGGAATTTTATTTTTCAGACAGTCTCACAATATAGTTCCTCTGTGCACACCATGGCGCAGGGCGAAGGTGGCAGACAGCACAAGGGGGGCTGGGCCTGATCCAGAACCAGAACGGAGCCCAGTGGCACCTGGAGTGGCAGCTCTGGCCCTGCCCGCCCGAGCACCTGTGCCTGGCCCTGGAGCCGACCCTGGGCCCCGATTCGTGCAGAGCAGCGGGGGCCGCCATGTGGAGCCGGCTGACCAATCACAGGGTGACTCAGGGACTCTGGTGATCAAGGTGTGATGACATCAGTGCCGTTTTTAATGTTAAACTATCCACTTAAAAAGCCGCATTTAATAATAGTTGATAAGAAAGCACTGGGAGGGGAGAAGCACCCTCCATTGCTGGTCATAGGCCGGGAAGCAGCTGAGCAGCCCCCTCCCAGGGTCCCAGGGTCCCAGGGCTGCGTGGTTTCCTGACCTCACACTCCTGCCTGTCTGGCCAGCAGCGGTTCTGCCTGGGGCCAGGGTGGCGCTGAGGGACATGGTGGCTGCTCCCAGAAGTCTTTGGCTCGGTTGGAGGAGCCAAATGCTTGCGCTGGTCCTGGCGGCAGCTGCCCTTGCAGCCTGGGTTCGGTCTGCAGCCAGTGGGCCTCCGCTCGGCCCCTTCTGGTCTAGGATTTCTGTTCTTGCCCCAGAGGCCAGAAGGAGGTGCACAGGGAAGGAAATCTGTGCTGTCTCTGGGAAGGAGCCGCGGGAGCTTGGAGCCACTGCACATGCCTGCCTCAGACCCCAGCGCACTGCGCCCTGCCTCTGCCACCTCGGCTTCCCGGCCCAGTTGCTGGCGCCCACGTTGCCTGGTTTGGCACCTTCTTAAGAAGTCAGTGGTTTCACCAAACAATTCAGTTTTGTAAGAAATTTGTGGCTTTGGCATCAAACCCAGGGCTTCACTGCACTACAGCTCCAGTCCACAGGGCGCCTGCCCCTGGAACCGCAGACCACCCGAGGGAGCCACCGCTGCGCCCCAGCTCCAGCACATGGGCCGAGAAGCCGTCCACTCTCACAGAGGCCTTCTTAGGTACTACTTAAGCTGCCATAAATATCTTTAAAAAATCAAAGTGTATGTTTATAAACATGTCAGTGTTTTTAGGAGGGAATTTTGTAAGGTATTATGGAGATGCAAGAAAATCTGCATGCGACACTACAATCCTACTGGGTATCGTAATGATGGAACTGTAAGCTGTAATAATTCACAACAATTACAAACGTTTGAGGTGGGCGTGGTGGCCCTGGCCTGTCATTCTAGCACTCAGGAGGCTGAGGCAGGAGAATGGCCTAGAGTTCAAGGCCAGCTTGAGCTACATAGGGAGACCCTGTCTCAAAAAACAAAACAAAATAAACTGGACAAAAACAACCAAACGTGTCCCCGAACAAGTCAATTACAAGTTTTCATAAATTTAGATGGATAATCTGTCTTGACTTTAAACCATGATTTCACTAGAGAAAAAGGAATACTGTGGGTGCACATTTCATTAAGCGGGAGAGAAACAGCGAGGGTCCGTGTGGGGGTGGATGACGGCCACCACCCCCATAGCACAGAGAGCAGGCCACACACCTCCAGGATCTGGTCGCCGGCCCAGAGCCGCCCGTCCCTGGCTGCTGCGCCCTCCTCGTAGACCTCATGGATGACAATTGCGTCCTGCAAAACAGGAGCCCGGGTTAGATTCCAACCAGCTCCGCGGCCCCCTAATGAGCAGCAGGCACGGCCGCACCCATGTGGCCGCTCCCCGTGGAGATGAGCGAGGCAGCCCGGCGTGTCCGGGGCAAGCGAGGCTCCCCTGTGGTGACCACTCTGCTCCCCAGTGGGGCTCTGCGACCCCGCACACCCAGCAGCATCTCTGTACCCTGCTCAGGTCCAGGACCACCGCCACTGACGTGTGCTGAGGAGGGCGCCGGGCTCTGAGGGACTGAGCCGGGCAGAGCGACCTCAAGTCGCCACCTCTGAGCACTCAGCCTGGTGGTGTCTGCAGCAGGCAGGCTCCGGAGGAAGAGGCTTCCCTGGCCCCACTCGGCTGGTGGGTTAGAAAGCAACCTGCATCCCTGGGGATGAACAACCCGTCACCCCCCCCCCCACGTGTCCTAGGGTGGAGTCAGTCCTGCCTCAGGTGTCCTGACAGAGAGAAGTAGCCTCCTGGGACGCCACAGGTGTCCCCCAAGGGACCCAGGTGATGCTCGCACCGTTGCAGGGCAACACATTGCAGGGTTGCTGGGAGCGCTTGCCACTCTCTGTCCTCATGCTAGGCTTGAGGCAGAACCACAGGGCCAAAAGTTTCGGGGAGCCTCTTAGGAGCCCCGAGAGTGGATGAGCCGTCACAGTGGATGAGGAGGAGTTCTGCCTTCATGCAGAGCACAGAGTTGCAGCCTCAAACTCACTCACGGGAAGTGAGGAGGAAACCGAAGCGCTCCTGGCACAAACTCCACACGGGGGCTGAAAGTGCTCAAACATCCCAGGCGGAGAGCAGCAGCCCTCGAGGGGAAGTAGTCTGCGGCTGACGGCCTGCCGGCCCCGCAGCTCAGCAGCTCAGCGGTTCTGGGGGAGGCCTGGCTGTGTCCCAGCCTGCGCTGGCAGCCGTCCAGGCGCCTGCACTGCCCAGAGTCCATGCCTGTGGCGATTGGCATGGAGGAAATGTGCGGGGCAGACGCTCATGGTGGGGACTGGCCATGTGGGCAGGCTCACAAAGACCAGAACCCCAAAATCCAGCTCCCCAGGCTGGAAGAACCCCGCACTGACCTCGAGCCACACACAGCTTTTACCGAGCTTGGTCCTCAGCATGCGCTCCGCCCACCCATAGGAGGTGGCGGTCGTGGGGTTTTGCTCCCCAGGCACTGAGGGAATGGGCAGGCTGTGCTGTGAGCAGGAAGCACCAGGGAACTTGAGTAGGGGAGCGAGAGGAGACGGTGCTTAAAACACAGACCCAGCTGGAGCCATGGCTTCCACCTGTGCTGCTTCTTCCCAACCAGCCGGTTCCAACCCGTGTCGTTGGGTCCTTTTGCAGCTGAGCAAAGGGGGACTCTCAGGGGTGCGGGCCTGAGCGGCTTCTGAAGCAGAGAAGTGGGGTTCAGCTCAGCTCCTGCCGGGACAGCAGCACCTGGCTGTTTTGAACGCTTGCCCAGGTTTACTGCCCAAAAGCTAACTCGAGGTTTTCCACATGGCACGGACTCTGTCCCCACACAGCACAGACCTCAAGGTTACGCATTAAAGAGAGCAGGAACCGGCAGATGACTGAGGGGTGCAAACCCTTGGCTGGGTGCAAAGTGCAGAGCCCCAGCACATGCTGCTCTTCCCCCTCACCTGTTCAGCCCTTCCCTGTTGTGCATGATGTTCACTGGGTGACTGTTTGCCCACAAGAGAGGACAGGAAGCTGGCATCACCCTGACAGGAGTAACAGGCTGGTTTGCAGACTAAAAAGCTGTCGGACCAAGAATGTAGCTTCAGTCGTGCTGGTGCGTGCACGGAGCAGGGCTTGGTCACAGATAACCAAGGCCGGCCTGGCTCTCTCCCCGTGCAGTGGCTCTCAGGACAAAGGAAGCCTCGGGAAGGAGCTGCTCACTCGGTGCTGTGCACAGGAGCTCTGGCTCCCCTGGGGCAGCGCAGGGCGCAGCTCATGCCCAGAGGCCAAGAACTGGGTCAGGTCGCTGGGGAACCTCTCAAGTCTGGGTTTCTCCTAAGCAAGATGGTCAGGCCTGATTTGGGGGGGGGGGCGCGGCTATCACAGCCCAATGCCTCCCACCTACGCCCCCGGAAACTCCTCACACCAGGAAAACTGAGGCAGCCCACAGCGGGAGGCAACATAAAAAGGGCTCTGCCCAGGCAGAACTGGCGGCTGGCAAATTCCTTGTGTGTGTGTGTGTGTGTGCGCATGTACGCACGCATATTTTAACATGATTGTGTAACCAATCCTGGAGCTCACGCTCAGGGTCACAAACCCTCACACCCTACTTCCAGGTCACTAAAACACCCAGCGTGAGAACTTCCATGACGCATGAAGATGCCTTGCGCTTCAAGAGTGTGAAAAGCCTTCCCTTCTGAAGCTCAGAAATGAAACCTCTGTATTTCCCTCACATGAGATTCCCTGCCAAGTCTGGTTTAATGCAGGGTTGACACTCATTGACATGAATATGACTTTTCATATGAAACACAGATTTATTTAAGGAAGTGGTAACACACCGTAAGTCCCCACAGCCCACCCGGTCCTTCTGGATTTCAATTTGACTCCACTTGCAGTGTCTTTGCTTACAGTCCTGAGCCCTGGGACCACAATCGTCAAGTCTGCAACTTCAGAGGTGCCAGTTTTAACATTTTTCCAGTAACATTCTTGTTGCAAACTGCTTTGATTTTAGAAAAAAGCTAAGGTAATGGGGTGTTTTGTATAATATACATGACCTAAGAAATAACAGGAGCTTGGCTTGGGGGATCATGCCCCAAAGCAAACCAAGGCCTTCACGCCAGGCTGCACAAAGTTCACTTGAAGCAGAGCAGCAGCAGGAGGTGCTTCAATTCCCCAACAGCTTTCTGCTTGCTTGCGAGGACTCGGGGTTAGACAGGGTGCGTCGGCACAGTGCGTCGGCACAGGACAAAGATCGTGGCTGAGGCTCGGGCAGCGCTGTGGGCACCTTCTCCGAGACGCCACCGTGTGCCCGCCCACGAGCTCGTGTTCTGGGAGGGTGGCCAAGCTGGAGCTGCGTGTGGAGCCTGCGTGGTGCTGTGAGAGTGGATGACACTGCCATTCAGGCCGGGCAGGCGCAGATGAGTACAGAGTTCGCACTCAGCATGCGTGAGGCGAGGGACGGTCCCGGGACACAGGAAGGCACTGTGACAGGGTGGCAGGGCCGGGAAGTCTACGCACACGCTGAGGCAGGTCGCCATGTGTTAAACTTCAGGAGGCAAAGGGGGGCCATGAGGACCTCCTGGGCCGGAAGAGGACACGGGTGGGAGCCGGAGCCTTCTAGGGAGGCCTGCAGCTGACACCTTTTCTTTCCTTTTCTTTTCTCTGCCACTCCTTTGCCACCTTGGAGTCAGCCAAACACAGACTGAAACCATGAGTGAAAAAGCCCTCTCTCCCTGTACTAGTGACTAGGACTGAAGTGGGTGCCAGGCGAGGGGGCCATGGCTGCACTTGGTGGCTCGGGAGTCCCTGGAACTGGTGTGCAGGAGGAGTTTGGGAAGGTTTGGAGACACAGACAGGGGAAGCCACCTAGAGTGCTGTGAGCTCAGCTGGATCGGAGGCTCTGGCCAGAGGCCGGAGACCAGATTGCTGCTAAGAAGGCAGGTGACAAAGCCCAGGCTCAGGTTCAGCTGGGAATGAGGAGCTGATTCACAGCTGGACTCCGGGCTGTGCATGTCACACACTGGCAGAGTATCTGTCTACCTTTCACTCGTGTCTCAAGACTTTATGGGAGACTGAGGTTAATTAATCTGGGGCGGAAATTTCAAGGTACCATTAGCTAGGTCTATAAGAAGACTCAAGAACAAACCGTGTAACCGAGTAATTGTAAAAGTTTTGAGTTTTACTGGAAACGAAGCTCCTGTACAGTTGGAGCAGGACAGAATTTATTTGCTGAGGAGATCTGCAATAAAAAGAAACTAAGGACTTTATTTCCAACATGACAAAGGATGCTTTGAGGACGTGGAGGGACCCAAAAGACCTCGCCTTTCCCTCCGCAGACTCGGGTGGGAAAGGGAAAGCCTGCTGAGGAGAGGCACAGGGTGCCCTGCTCAGGAAAGGAAGCTGGCTTCCTAGGGTTCTGCTCCGGCGCTCGGCCAGCCAGGCATTCAGGGGCCTGCGTGGCCACAGAGCAAGAGGCCTGGCTGTGGCTGGAGCCGGCAGCTGGCCTTGACATCGTCCCTGCTTTACAGGCAGGTGCTGGACGAGAGACACAGGGCCGGGAAGGGTTCCGGCCAGACTTCAGAAGAGGATCCTGGAAGCCAGGCAGTGAGTCTCCGGGAGGACAGTGGAGCCCCAGGAAGCTGGAGAAGCCAGGAGCATGAAAGATTCGGAGGCAGCCACACGGAGTGAGCAAAGCCAGCCCCAGAGAGAAGCCACGAGGGCAACACCGGCGGTGCCGGAGTGCTGGGGCTGCCCCAGCCCTTTGGAGCTCACGTCTCGCCACAACCTGCCCTGGTGCTGGACCAGACGTGGAGCTGTAGGATTGGGTGTCTGCCCTGCTGTGTTTTGGTCTTGCTTTGCTTCCATTCCTTTTCATTCCTCTAGTTCTCCTTTTTGAATGGGAATATCTATCCCGTGCCATTCATTATATTTCAGAAGTGTTTAACTTTCTTTTTAATTTTTTCAGGGCCTCACGGCTAAGAACTTGCCTTAAATCTCAGAGGAGACTTTGGGCTCGGCTTCTGAGCAATGCTGGAAACCCTACAGATGGCTAAATGCATCCTTACATAGAGATGTACATGTCTTTTGGGGGCCAAGGGTGGAATGTTATGGTCCAGATGCCCCTCAAAGTCTCATGTACTCATAGGTGGGGGTTTGTGAAGGGCTGGGATTACAGGGTGATAAAGTGACCTCCTGGTGGGGGGCGGGGCTGG
>PVLA01009270.1:0-40274 GCA_004027455.1 Hydrochoerus hydrochaeris | reverse complement strand
GTCTTTGCACTGAGCTATATTCCCACTGCTTAATTTGTCTTTTGAGCAAGGTTTCAGTAAGCTATCCAGGTTGTACTGAAGTTTGTGATCCTCCTGCCTCAGCCTCCCAGAGTGCTGGTATCACAGGTGGGTGCCGCCATGCCCAGCTCGGAATCATTCCTGTCTTTCACACATAGGAAGGGCAGCCTTAAGTAACGATGACGCCATCACTTTCCTGCTGGGTACCCTTTTCTGATTTGCTAAGTTCTTTCTCACAGGATGTGTTTGGGTGCTGTTCTCGTAGGCTCAGTTCCTTCCCATGGACTTGTTACGTACCGTTACAAGCTCAGTTCCCCTCACAGGATACACTGGGTACTGTTCCTGTGGCCTCAGTCCCTCCTCACAGGATTCAGTTGGGTACTGTTCCTGTGTGCTCAGTCCCCCCTCACAGGATACACTGGGTAATGTTCCTGTGTGCTCAGTCCCCCCTCACAGGATACGTTGGGTACTGTTCCCGCATGCTCAATCCCCTCTCACAGGATACAATGGGTACTGTTCCTGTGTGCTCAGTCCCCCCTCACAGGATACATTGGGTACTGTTCCCGCATGCTCAATCCCCTCTCACAGGATACAATGGGTACTGTTCCTGTGTGCTTAGTACCTCCTCACAGGATACACTGGGTAATGTTCCTGCCTGCTTAGTTCCCCTCACAGGATATACTGGGTATTGTTCCTGCGTGCTCAGTCCCCCCTCACAGGATACACTGGGTACTGTTCCTGTGTGCTTAGTTTCCCCTCTAGGACATGCCTGGGTGAACAGGATGCCCCAGCTGCAGTGAACTGGGTGCACATTGCACCCAACACCCAGGGCCAGACACACAGCCTGGACAGATGGGGTGCGGCAGTCCGGCTGCAGTCAGAGGCCCTGAGGCCGGGAGCCCTTGTAGGGGGCACTGAAGATGCAGAACGAAGCGGGCTCTGGGGGAAGTGGAGAGGGAGCTCCTGTGCCAGCCACTCCTGGGGGCAGTGCTGATGCCCAGCTTGGGGGCTCGCCCTGCCCCGTGAGCTGGCCACCGTGTGACGAGGAGGTACAGCAGGGTTGGGGGTGTGGGTCAGCACCATCCGAACCGTGCCTCAGAGGTTACAGGTTGGGGCTGGAAAGCAAGTTGGCAGCTGTCGAGGAACAAAGTGCCGTTTCGGGTGCCGGGCTGCAGACGAGCGGTGGCCAGGCCCTGCCCTGTGGGGTGCAGGTGGCAGGTCCCAGTGGCCGTGGGAGACAGGCACGGGTCTCTGTCCTCTCTGCCAGCTTGCAGCGCTTTGGGCTTAAGTGCGGAGCCCGAGTCCTTGGTCCAGTCCTGCCACTGAGACCCCAAGATCCTGGGGAGGCCTGAGCGTGGGTCCCAGGCTGTGCGGGGCGGTGGTCTCGGAACAGGAGGCCTCATCCCCACTGGTCTCCGCTACACCTGGTCCCCAGCAACGATGGCTCCAGACAGACGGCGTGAGCACTGCTTCTCCGGAATCCCTGTGTCTGTGGTGCTGCCGCGCTCCATCAGGACAGGGGTGACCAAGGCCCGGTCAGGAGGACCTAGACACTGGACAGCCACCAGCGGCCCAGGCTGGAGAGATCTGTTTATGGATGCATCTGGTGACTTGTCTGAGGGTCTCGCCACATAGTCCGGTTGGGCTTAATGCACTATGCAGCCTAAGCTGGCCTGGAACTTAGGACGATCTGCCTGCCTCAGCCTCCTGAGTGCTGGGAGTGCAGATGTGAGCCACCACGCCCAGCGTGAGGCAACTGTGGATGGCAGAGAGGACCTGTGTGGGGTGGCGCCAGTCCCGGACACTTCGCTTGGCGAAGATGGCCCAAACGCTTGCAGCCATGTGGCAGAGGGGACAGGGGCTCTGGGGGCTGGGCGTGGAGCACTTAAGAGCGCACGCCCAGATGAAGAGACAGACAGAGGCGCGTCGGCAAAGCCCCGGCCCAAGGGCTCTGCTGCCCGTGCAGCTGCTGCCTGCTGACCCGCACTCTGCCCCCAGGAGCAGTGCCCTCCGCACCCTCTGTGCCCGCTGGCTGCCCGCTGACTGCTCCTGCTTATCACCAAGCCTGGGTCCGCCCTGCAGCCCAGCAGCCCGCACTCGCAAGGACACTGCACGCTGCTTTATTGAGAAACATGGCCTGGAGCGTCACTAGGGAGCCTCCGAGGAAGAGGGGAAGCCAGAGCCGAGTCCGAGAGCGCGCTCAGGGCATCTGGGCTGTGGGTTCCGGAGGACAGGGAAAGCCAGGGTGGACATGCTGAACTCCAAAGGGAAGTTGTTCTCCTCCTTCTCCTCCTCCTTCGAAATCTGACACACAGGCCTCTCTATGTTGCCCAGGAGGACCTCAGACTTGTGGGATCAAGTGATCCTCCCACCTCAGCCTCCTGAGTGGTGGGGACGTCAGATGCCTGGCCAGAGAAAAGTTGAACAACACTTTACTCGGCTGTGGGGATAAAATCCTTCAGTCTGCAGACCCGGCCGGTGCCGTGGGGCTCCCAGCACTCTGCAGCCCAGGCCCGGGGAAGGGAAGAGGAGGCGGCGGGCGGACAGGGCAGGTCAGGCAGCAGGTCCAGCACCGTGGCTCGGGGTGCTCTGGAGTCCCGAACTCCAGAATGGTGTTGCTCACAGCTAGGACCGCAGCCTGGCGGGCCACAGACCTGGGCCACCCCGGGAAACCAGAGCTGAGCTCCTTGGACCCTTCCCTCCGCACCCACAAACGCACAGAGGGCACAGCCAGGTGCTGGGAAGGGCCCGTCTAGGAACTGCGCTGGGGTCGCGGGTGACGGGAGCAGCTGGGGTCCCCCTTGTGTCCTGCCCATCTGGCTCCGTGCCACGTGTGCTGCCTGTCCAGAAAACGCCTGTGTCCTGATGGCCACGGAACAGTGATGAGCAACAGGTCCTGACAATCTGCCTCGCGAGGTCCTGGCAAAGCCGGTGCTCAAGGCCCGCAGGGCAGCGCCACCTCATGCGCGCACCAGCGGAACGGGCTGGCGTCCTACCCTGGTGTCCCAGAACTGACCAGGGCGGGGCGGGGGGCATGAGAGCGCCCGCCCGCCCGCCCCAGGCACCGGCCCGTACCCTGGCATCACACTTCCCACGCTGCCTCGGTGACGCTGTACTAGGGAGCTTCCAGGAAAACGCTCGAGTGGACGAGCGGTGCACAGCGTTGCCCAGCTGCTTTGGAGGCTGAGGCAGGAGGGGCACAAGTTCGAGTGCAGCCTGGGCAATGCAGCCAGGCCTGTCTCAGGATGGAAGTCGTGACAGCGCTGGGACCAGCTCAGCGCGCTGGGTCTGCCCCACGCTGTGAAACAAGCGGCAGACGAGACGGAGGGAAGCCTGGAAGGGCGAGACCGAGGAGACCACCCAGCACTACACGGACGCACATGTGCAGCAGCCGGCTCGCTCCACAGCCACACCGCGTGCCCCGACACTCACCAGCGGTGTGTCTCTGCCTCCCACGACGCTCAGCCCCAGCCCGGAGCGGCCCTTGGAGACCTCGATGATCATTTCCTGGCCAGGGATGATGGGGCATGTGGCCGGGTCCACGGACAGAGGCGCCTGGGGGCCACCTGGGGAGGGAAGGTGTGCAGGTGATGCTGGGCTTGTGCCTGGCTGGAGGGAGCAGCGCCTGCTGCCCCCCTCCCCATGTCAAAGCAGGGAACACCTGGAAATGTTGTGGGCTCAAACAGGACATAAAAGCCAGAGGGGAAAAGTTGAGGGACTAAATGACCGCAAACATAAAAGCAAAGTTATAATGAGAATGACAGCTTAAATGACAAAGATCTGAGTTACAAGACACTAACTAAGAAAGAGTACTTAAATTCCCTCCTCTCCTCCTCCTCTTTATGTTACTGATAAGGGAACCCAGTGCCAGAACTGAGCTCCACTCCCAATGTTTTTTTTTTTTGTCTTTTTGAGACAGGGTCTCACCATGCAGTTTAGCCTGGCCTTGAGCTCACTTTGTAGCCCAGGCTGGTCTCGAACTTGAAAGGACCCTCCTGCCTCAGCCTTCCAAGTGCCAGAATTACAGGTGTGAGCCACCATGCCTGGTGTGACTTTCAGTTACCTTATGTTGTAGGAATTAAGAAGCATGAAGGCTTTAATCCAAACAGCATGACATAACAGAGAAGCAGCTGCCTAAAGCCACCCCCCAGTCCATGGCAGGTGGGCGCTGGCCCCAAGGTCTGGGACATCTGGGAGCTGATGTGAGGGCTCCCAAGTGGGACATTCTGCCCATGGGCATCAGGCTCGCATGGCAAAAACAGAAGGAAAGAGAAGTCTCTCTCTGACCTCCAGGGATGGGCCACCGGCAATCAGAAGGCTGAGCACTAAAAACGTCACATAAAGTCTCCGAGGGCCCTGTGTGCAGGGCAGGGAGGAAACTCAGGTGGTTTTGTGTTTGAACTGGTGTCTCATCTCCAGTCTGCAAATATTCTAACACCAACACCCCCAAACTGGAGCCATTCCTGCTGCCGGGGCAGGGGACCAGGCAACTCCTCGAGAGCACAGCAGCACAGGAAAACGCAGGCACCACAGCCTCCTGCTCCGTGAGTGACAATCTTGTTAGAACAGTGGCTGCTGTTCTTCCAAGGTTTATTTATGAAAAGTCATTGTTTCAGACTGGATTTTTGTAAAAACTGAGAGCAAAAAATGTTTGCAGGTTGAGAGAAGACCAGTAACTGTCAGGTACTGCAGATAACTCAATCTCACACGCTAGAAAACCAAAACACAAAATGCTAGCCGGTTTCAGGACACAGCTAGATGTGGATAGCTGTGTCTCAAGGTGGCACCCCTCCCAGTGCTTGGCCTCCTGATGACCGGGAGGACTCACCCCGACCCTGTGCCCTGGCTCAGCGCAGGCCGGCGACAGCGTGGCCCCGTCACGGCGGCACGGCCAAGGCTAGAAGCCGCCTGGAGAGCCATGCACACAGCTGGCTGTCACAGTGGAGATGGGCCGCCACAGCCCTCTGCCAAGGGTGGTGTTGACTTTTTCAAAAGGTGGAAAATCAGAAAGACATAGTATTTTGAGACTTAATAATTCAATGAAGTTCAGAATTCGGGGTCCACAAAGCAGAGCCCATGGGCTCATCCTGTCTGCAGGTCCCGTGCCTTGGAGTTCGGAGGCTCTGACAGAGCCTGCATGGTGACCCAGGACCAGCGCGGCCTCCCTGGGCTGTCTGAGGAGGAGCTGCCCCTCCTAGGATAGCACAGAACTGGCTCAGGTCAGCACAAAAGGGCCCAGGGTTCGCAGGGGCAGAGCTGGACTTGGGTTTTACCCCAGAATTCATTTGGGTGGCTGAAAATTAAGGCGAATGCTTACACACAGCCACAAATGCCCCTCAGGACACCCCCTCACTCATCCCACTGTCCTGGCCGCTTCCTGCAGCAGCTTCGGAGTCTTCCTTCCTGAGGGTCTTTATGAGGTGTGATCAAGAATATGGTGACTGCAGCTGCCAAGTGCCAGCCAAAGGAAAAGCAGCTTGTAAAAAACATGACACCGTGTTGTCACCTCAGTCACCGAATCTGGCACCATGTGACTTCTGGCCTCCCTCCAGTCAAGGTGACTGGGGAAGGGAAATGTTTCGAATGGATTCAGGACCTGAGGCAGCAGGGACAGCGCTCTCCTGCCCATGTACAGGCGCTACCCTAACGGCCTCCTGGGGAAGACTGAGAATTTAGGGCCACGACCTCAGCAGCAATACGAAGTGCCAAGGCAAATACAGATCCCTAACCTGTCTGCCTGACTCATTTCTAGATTTTTTTTTTTGAGGCAAGGTCTCACTGTGTGGTTCAGGGTAGCCTTGAACTCATTATGTGGTCCATGCTGGCCTCAAACTCAAAGCAATCCTCCTGCCTCAGCCTCTTGAGTGCTGGGATTACAGCCTGCACCACCACACCCAGCCCCATTTCCGTATCTTTTTGCACACACAGTTTCCTCTTCATTTACCATGAAAACATTGTACACTAGGGCACAACCTCAGGGTGCTTCGAAGGATTTGTGCTACCATATATGTGGCTCCTTGATGCTCCCAAGGGGGAAGAGATGGAAAGCACAGTGAGGGTGCTGTAAATGGCCCGGCTCTCACTGCTCCCCAGCTCTCTCTGCCTGGGCTCTGAGGTCATTTCCTGCGTAGAATTCACCCAGAGGCCTGGTTCAGACCAAGTGTCCAGGGAGCGTTTGGTAAGAGGAGGACACAGGCGTCAGATTTCCACACTCAGAGGTCTGTGTCCGGGACCAGCAGATCCCCCTGGTGAAGGCGGGTACACAGGCAGCGCAGACCACATGGCCTCTGTCGCAGCACCGAACGGAGCCGCTGGAGTGTGAAGGCAGCCATGGACAACACGCAGGCCAACAGCGTCTCTGGAAAACTCTGTGGACACTGAGATCTGAACTAGGTATAATTGTCTTGATTTTCTTCAACTTTTAAAAACGTGGAAACCATTCAAAGCTCACAGACCAACTGGAATCCGGTGGGGGGCGTCGTCTGACTCGGGAGACCACATGCTCACCGAGAGTTCCACCATCAACCCAGGCTTTAAAGTCACATCAATTTCCTAAACTTTTTATCGAGAGTTAACATTTATGAAAAATATATGCAAGACAAGTGCCACAGAGCTGTCAGGCCTGCTGCATTAACCCAGGGTTGTGCTCTGCCACTGGTGAGAAAGGGTTCTAGAGAATGCATTTCTTAACAATTAACACTGCATGAAAGCGAAGAGGAAATGCCCATTAGTCACCGAGGGCTCCGGTTAGTCCGGTTAGTCACCGCTGCTGCAGTCCTAGCCAGGAATTTAAGGATAGAAGACAAACACCAAGGGCACTAAGCTCAGACAAGAAGCCTCCAAGCTTCCATCGACACAGGGAGCCAAACACTGCTCTCAACCTGGGCTTCAGGAGACTGCTCACGAGCTACAGTGACCCCATAAGCCTCAGATACAAGTGCCACTTGCTGAGGGCATTTCTGTCCCGGGATGTTTTTATCCAACCACAGGACACAATGCCAGTGGCCAGTGAGGACACTACTGCAGGTGTCACAGTGACCTAGCATGTCCCTAAGGGAAGGAAGGCAGCAGGTCCTGCTGTCCTGCCCGGACATCACAAGCCGGTTCCACCAGGGAAGGGACTGTACCGTAGTCCTCGACGTCAGCCTCTGCTGCGTGGCACGGCGGAGCTGGCCCTGACAGGACTTCCTGTGAAGCCAGGGAGACTTCGGGACTCTGGTCCTGCTCTTTCCTCTCACTGGTGTCCTGCGAAAGAAAGGACAAATCATGAACGTCAGGGAAGAGAAGGGCAGAGGTGACTCTGATGGCTGAATTCTCTCCAAGCAACTGCAAGCTCCAGCAATGTCTAGGACAGTGAGGGGGGCGAGGTCGCGGGGACTCTGGGTCCCATGCTCCCCGGAAACCGCACATCTGAAACACTGCAGAGCACGGTCACGCCAGCTAGGAAAGACACGAGCACTGTGGCCTGTGTGGGAGCAGCAGGGCTGCAGTCTCTTCAGTCTGCTGCAGCCCATAGGGCGTGTCCAGTGTGCTGTGTCCACTGAGGGGCCATGCTCACTGCAGGCCCTGGGTGCCAGCAGTGCTGGGCTATTCTGCAGACACTGCTGGGCCCCAGAGCACTGGACAGACCAGTGGGGCCACACAAGGGCAGGAGGTGAACACTGTGAAGCCCACGGTGCCCCGTGCGCCAGTTCCACTCACTACCTGAGCACGCTCAGAGCCAGCTCCCGGGAAGCTGTGAGGCCTCAGGGCACAGCCGCAGCCCTGAACCAGCCGGGGGGTGCTCAGGAAGGGCAAAGCTGCAGCCCAGCAAGGAGGCAGGACTGAGCTGTGCGAGCCTGGGAAAGTGAACTTGGGATTCCGAAGAGACCTTCCAGGGGTGTGAGGGTGACCCGAGCGACACCAAGGAAAACTGAAAGGACGCCACTTGCCTGGAGTGGCCAAGGAGAACGGGCGGCCCACGGCCGGCCTTCTGGGTCCCCACAGGACGGTCCGAGGAGGCCTGGACACACCAGGCAAGCGGGGGTCCCGGAGCTGTGCCGCCATCCTGTGCCTGCCCATGACACGCGTCTGCACGGAGCACTCTGGTTTCAAAATGCTTCACAGCCTGAGGGACTCCTTGGATCATAAGAACCTGAGCGTCAGATGCACCTTGCTGCCCTGCAGTAAACTCAGGGGCGAGTGTCACAGGTGGCTCCAAAGCCACACAGCTTGTTAGACGTGGACTGGGCCTGAGTGGGTAGCGGAATGATGCCATGGGTCAGAAGTGTCACCCAACACTTGCCAAGCTGTGACATTAGGTGATTTTCCTGTTCCCTATCGCCCAGCACTGACCGTTACACAGAAAGACCCATTCAGCGATGCATTCGGTGGAGACTCAAAAGGAGGAAAGCAGGACCACAGGGAGGGGCCACGGTAAGAGAGCTGGACACCACGTGACCGAGCTGACCGCTGCCCCATACCACGGCGTACAATATTCAGGCCATGCTCTGGGCCTCTGGGCAGGTCACTTCAGGAGGAAGGACACGGCCGGACACATTCAGCTCTCAGGGCGGGAGCCCCTGACCTTCCTGGTGCCAGACGGGTTGGGGGAATGACTGGGGCAACCACCTTAGACCCCAAAAATGGACGTCCGCTTCCGACGATGATGACCCAGACAGAGTGGTGATCGGGGAAGGGCTGCCCAGCATCTCCCCAGAGGGGTCACAGCCCGGCTGCGAATCCCACTGCCCCTGTGTCTCTTCTACTCTGCGTCATCTCACGGAGAACCTGGGTGCTCAATGGCGTTCACTCTTGGCGACCGTGAGCTGCGAGTTCTCCACAACCAGTCCTGGGTATGTCCGAGTGGGGCAGGAAAACAGCGTCCCATGATGGCTTCAGTGCCGGTGAGAGATACTTGCTGTCCGTCTCATGTCCCCACACCGTGTGACATCTGCAGCTTCATAGATGACCACTGGGCTTCGCTGGGTCAGTTTCACCCATGGATAAGGAAGCAGTCAAGCTACACTTATCCGTGTTTTTCTAAGGAAGGTTCTGTCCTTCACTGGTCCTCGTGACAGGACAGGAAGCCCGCAGTGCTAACTGCCTGCTGCTGGTCAGCCGGGAGCCTGTGAGAGCCACTCAGCCTCCTCGTGGGCAAGTGGTGGTCCCACACCTGTCTGTCACAGGGACAGAAGGCCAGAGGCCAGCACCTCCCCCTGCCAGGGACAGCTGAGGAGCTGAATCAGTAACTGCTATTAGTGTTTTTGTCCTTTTATAGAATGGTAATGAATGGTTAGCCAGCTTCTGGTTGAAAACCTCCAGGAAGGGAAAATTCCATTTCCACGAGGAAGTCAGCCCACACGTGGCAGCCTGGCGGGGGTGGGTGTGGGGGTCTTGGCAAAGCACTCGCAGGGCCTCACCTTGGCGCTGCCCACTGTGAGCTGCATAAACCTTTCCCTCTTTCTTTCTGGGCATCGGGTATTTTGTCCCAGCAATGAGAGAGAAGTCAGCAGGACAGTGAGTAAATCGGACTTGTTCCTAAGTCCGGCAGACTGAGTCCGACATAGCAAAGCCGTCAAAGTCTGCAGCCCGAAGGTTCCCAAGTCAGGGGGTCACTGTACAAACATTCGGCCGACAGACCCTACAGGTCGTTCTCCCTCTGTGTTGGGTGGGACCAGCCTGATGCGGACGGGCAAGTGTTCACTGCTGAGCGGACCCCTGGACCACCACAGTTTTTAAAGAGAAGTAAAATGCAGAACGCACAGAACGACATGTGGGGTGAGGATGGCTGCCGACCCTCGGCCGTGGGTCAGCTTTAGGCTTCGGGACACACTGACCACAGTGACAAGACATTTGCTGTCATTGCTGACACTTTTCCCTCTATGACCCCAGCCCTTTCCCCAGGAACAAGCCCCCGCCGAGGTCAGCTGGGGACTTGAGTGACCTCTGCAGATCTGCCTGGGCCAGCCCCTGGGGACAGGTCCTCCTGGGACACCAAAGACACATCACAGAGCACACTGCAAACCCACGCACCCCCCACGAGACATTAAGCGCCCTAGACTGGGTTTCCATCTGCTCCCAAAGGGCCACATGCCAGGTGCCACCCAGGCCACTCCCAGCAGCGCAGGCTGAGCCAGCTCAGAGCTGCCAGGCCGGGGCCATGAGGTCTGCGATGTGACCCTGGCCACTAACTCTTCTGTCACACAGTCTCCCATGTCGTGCTTCACCGATGCTGAACACCCTTTCAGAGTTCAAACCCTGAGACTAAGACTTTCCCCTTAATATATCTGAGTCGAGGCAAAGAGTGCGGGAGACAGGAGGACGCGGCAGGTGAAGCCCCAGAGCTGCGGGGGCCACACGCGGGGGCCTTGAGCCTGAGCCCGAGCCCCGGGATTAGCCATGCAGAGCCTGCGGCCTCTTGTTTTCCAGGTAACCAGTGCTGATGGGTGGGCAGCGAGTCTGGGTCACCTCCAGTCACAGGCACGGGTACGGGGTCACTGTGGGGTCCTCAGACAAGCTTGGGTGAGGAGAGGACATGTGGAGAGCTGGGCTTGGCGGGGTAGGGTGGTCACTCCAGTCCTGGGGAAGTCTGAGAGCCACTGGGGGACCCAGCATCCCGAGGGTAGAGGCGCAAGGCAGCGAGTGACCGAAACAGCGGGCAGTGGACTCCCAGCGCCTGGAAGGTGGGTGTCCTGCGAGCCTGAGCATGCGGTTTGATCTCTGCAGTTTCCTCACTTAAAAAAAGGAAAGAAAAATCGCCGGGTGTGGTGGCACATGCACACCTGTCATCTCAGCACTGGGGAGGCTGAGGCAGGAGGATTGCTGGGAGTTCAAGGAAAGTCTGAACTGAATAGTGAGACCCTGTCTCAGACAAAACGAAGTAAAAAAATTTTTTTTAAAAAAGTATAATCATACCATAGGGGTGTGCAGGGATCAGATAAAGGTCATGGCAGCAACCTTGACCAAAGGTGGCTCCCATGTGGTAGGGCCCTGTCTGAGAGCAGAGACCATGCAGGACACTGCAGGGGAACCTGACACAGCTTTGCTTCCTCCTCCAGGCAGCTCCCACCTTCCTCTCCCCTCTGCCCCCCAGGACTGAAGCGACCTCAGTGGGTACCCCATTCCAACCCTCCTGCACCCCTGCCAGGCTGCTCCTCTGCTCCGTGGCTGTTCTCACAGGCACTGCAGCCTCTGCACACACACCAGGATGAAACACAACCTTGAGAGCTGGGGCCAGGGGAGCCAAGTCCGGGACTCCAGGCTTGGGCGCACCCAGGTGGGTTTCAGAGCCAGCGGGAAGCGGCTCAGCACTGAGACCTGATGGTGGCCTCTTGAGCTGAGCTTCCAGTGACTCATGGCAGATTCCAGTCGGGATCCAGCTTCACCGGGTGATGGTCATCAACTTAGTTAACGTCCGAGACTGCAGATGCGCTGAGGGCACAGTAAGCCACCAGCTTACGAACGAGTTCCGCTCCGGGAGTGTTTTACATCCCACGGTGAGTGTCGCACGCCTCTGGCACGAATGTGGGTTGCCTCGTGCTTCCCAGTGTCCCCCCACAGCACTGCTGCTTGTCTTCCGGACACCCTGGGCCCTGACTGGCCGCTGGGCAGCGAGCACACGGCCGCACAGCTGTGAAGGCATCCGGCACACAGAGCCTGACATCTTGGAAGTTCCTAGCGCGAGTCCACTCTATCCGAAAGCTCACAGCTCGACTGCTCTTAGCGGGGTGCGCCCTGCACTCATCTATACCACCGCCACGGAGATGGGCGGAACATGTGAAAACAGGGTCGCGCCGGGGCGCAGCAGTCAGCAGTGCTGTCTGCGATTGCCGCCTGTGGTGACTCGCTTCAGGAGCTGACCTGCCTGCACTAACTCGAGACCCAGACAACGGGCAGGGCCTCATTTCCGGGCGCGTCTGTGAAGCTGTTGGCCCTGGAGGAAGAGGTGCCCTCAGTGTGGCAGGGCCCAGGCGGAACAGAAGCCTGAGCAAAGGGAAACTCACTTCCTTTTCTGGACCTTGGCACAGGGTTGCTCTGCCTTTTGACAGCAGAACTCCAGGTTCTCCCTCTGCACTCTGGGTACCGGCCCAAACCCACGCCTTGGTACTGAGGCTTTGGGGCTTGGACCAAGCTGTGCAGTTGTTTTAGTTGATTCCCCTACTTTGCCTGTTTGGGATGGAGATGTTTTCCTTGTGCCATTGCATCTTCTGAGTGTTTAATTTCCTTTTTGACTTCCACAGGGGCTTTCAGCTTAGAGACAGTCTGATGTGGGGCTCAGCCTCGCTGAGCGTCAAGGTTTAAATCTAGAATGTCCCCCCAAAGGCCCATGTATTCAGAAGTGAAGCTCTTGGCACCTGAGTGGATCTTGGGGGTTCTGGATGTTGTGAGGAGGTGGGGTCTGCCTGGAAGAGGGGGTCACTGGATGTGTGCCTGTGCAGGTGGGCCTCCCTCCCCGGCTCCTCTCTCCCTCTCTGCTTTCTGGATGCCTTGAGGTGACGGCTTTCCTTGCCACCCTGCTGTTTCTGCCTTGGAGCCAGCTAACCACTGGTTGCCCTCACAGAAACTCT
Organism: Hydrochoerus hydrochaeris; assembly: GCA_004027455.1. NCBI lineage: Eukaryota > Metazoa > Chordata > Mammalia > Rodentia > Hydrochaeridae > Hydrochoerus > Hydrochoerus hydrochaeris. The sequence goes on along the minus strand of PVLA01009270.1, from coordinate 27,708 downwards.
GAGCCAAAATAAACCTCTCCTTCAAATTGTGAATGTTGGACATTTTGTCCCCAGCGATGAGGAATCTAATACAGGAAACTGGTACGGGGTCACTGCCGTGACAATACCCGACCATGTAGTTTAGCAGCCTTTGGAACTGGTTTCCAGGAGGAGTGAAAGAGTCTGGAGCTGTGGGACGAAGGCCCCAGAATCCTGCAGCAGAGCTTGACGAATGACTCTGGCTGGCAACCAGAGGGCCACAATGCTAACAGTAAAGTGGACAGTAGGCTGGGCTCGTGAGGTTTCAGATCGGCCGCCTGTGTTACGTGCTGGCAGGAAAAACTGCCCACATCTTGTCTGTGTTCTGAGACTGTGTGAGGCTGAATTTAAAGTTGCGTACTATCTGATCTGGAAGAGGAGATTCCAAAATAACTCAAAATCCAGAATGTGGGTAAGAACTGTTGGCTGCTTTTAGCCAGACTTATCGTGAGAACTGGGAACAAAAGGCAGAGCAGAGCAGGAAATTCTGGAAAACTTTAAATGTTGCCCCAGAAGGAATCATAGGTGAAGCTAAGGCTATTGAAGACATCAGCACCCTCACAAAGGAACAAGGGACTCTGCACCAGGGCATCTCAGGAACTGGCCAGGCCCATTCCCCACAGGCGCAGGGTGTACAAGGCAAACTCCTCTGAAAGACGTTTGCTCCAAGAAGACAGCTCCAAGGCACCCCGCTCATTCAGGGCCACCCACGGAAGGGTTCCCAGTTCAGCCACGCAGACACTCAGAGTCCTCTTTAGCTGTGGTCCAAGCAGGCCAGGCTATGGTTGCAAGTGGTGGTCAGCCTTGTGTCCTTCACAGGGTGCTGGTTTTTCAGGCATGCAAGAGTTACAGGGTCGTGGCAGAGTCCATCGCAGCTGTGGAGGAGCCTGGCGGTGTGACCTGGAGGGATGCGTTGTTTCTGACTCCTCCCTGTCCTCTCGGGAGTGGGCAGCTGTTCTCCAACACGGTTCCGCTGTTCCATGGTCCAGTTAACGTGGACTGATTCTCCCAAAAGCATTAGTGAACTTAAACCTCTCCACTAGGCTGTGGGTTTCAGGGTGTTTTGTTCCAGTGATGGGAAAGGCGACTGACACAATGACCCAGTGACCCAACTCTTCCGATGCATCTGCTCTTGTTCACGAATCTCCTTTAGTTCTGCCTTTTGGAGAACCCTGATACATTAGCAAGGATATTTAGGAGGCTGTAACTCACTTCTGTTTTCTACGTTGTATCTTAACATTTCACTCAGAGCAGCTAGTCATTTTACGGCTAAACCTTAAGGCTTTAACGGGAATTTCACAACTATCACCACCAACCACCACGGCTCGCTTCCGCAGGTGGAGTGTTCCCGGCACCCTGAGGCAGTGCCCTGCAGTTAGTGACTCCTTTAGCTTTTGCCACATCCCTTTGTTTCTTCCCCCCAGACGCAGAAACTGAAGGAAGTGGTGTTATTTCCCTGAGGCCACAATGCTCGGAAAGGGCAGGATTGGAACCCAAGATTTCATCTATAATCTTGGATGAATAGTTTCTACCTTAATTTTAGAGGGTTAGTGTTGGTTTTGTTTTGTCTTTTGCTCCCTGCTAGTTTTATTTAACATCACTTTCATGGCTAAGTCACCCAAATTGTTAAAGATTCCCATTGCTAAGGGACAGGGCTACAGTCTTCGCTGTCTGACCCACTGCGTGAACCGTCATCAAATCTAAACACCGGTATTCAGCGAGCAGCACGTGGGCACGAAGGAAGGTCCTGACTGGGAGGCAGGAAAGGTGCCCCCTCTGGTCTTCAGTTCCTGGCTGCAGAGCGGGACGTTTTCACTGTCACAAACGGAAGGAAACCAGCAGGGGGCGCTTCGACGCCTCATTTCCTAGAAGACCTAGAGTGCTGTTTCGGAGATAGGATTAAATAAGATCAAGAACCAACTAACTACCATTTTAGGAAAAACGTGGAATATTTAAAAAGCCAAGCTAATGAGACATAGGTGTGATTTTGTTTAAACAACTGTGAAGCTCTGTGCAAATGATTTTTTAAAAAATTCTTCCAAAAGGCTTGAAAAAAATCCCCTTCACAGGCACTAAGTCGATTCGGGTGTGGATTCCCCATGACTCCGCCCCCAGTCTCCGAGGTTGGCCTGTGCTTGGAAAATCACCCTCTGGCTGCACTTGCATCGCCCCTGGAAACTCTCCTGGGGAGGAGCCACCCCTGCAGGGGCACAGTCCTTGGTGCTGTTCCATGGATGTGGACCAACCCCGACACCAAGAGCCGGGCCACTGAGAGCTACAGGGTTCCCGGTCACGATCCCTCCAGTGCTGTGACTCTGGTGTTCAGACCCCACTGCCTTGGCCTTGCAAAAGGCCCACCCTTCCTGACCACTGCAGAACCCAGATCTGTTTTCAAGCGCTGGGGACTGGTCTCGGCCTGAGTGGGCTGAGCAGCTGCACCCTAGCGGCCCAGCCCCATACTGGGGCCCTGTGGAAGCCCCCCCACATGCCCATGGTGCAGCCAGGCGCCAGTCTTTCAGGCTTATGCAAGGGCCCTGCCTAAGGAGTCACCACAGCCAATGCCCCTCACAGTCTCCCTGCTCCTGAGTTCCCAGAGTTCTGCCCCCTCTTCTGATGCACTGCTCCCCAGAGTGACTTTCCAGACACGAATCCTGCCTCCCTGTCTGCGGACAGGCTGAGCCCGGAACAGCAAGGCCTGAGTCTCAGTGCCACCTGCAGGCTGGTACAGAGCGTGGAAGACACTGGCCCCACAGGACAGGACTTGAAGGAGAGTGGGCACCACTCCTCCCAGGTGCCCTGCTGCAGGCAGATGGGTGTGCGTGTGTGTGCGTGTATTTTATATCTGCAGCTGCCCTGCCCACACATGACAGAAACAGCCGAGCAGGGCCAGTGTCCATGTGGTCAGTTACTGTAAAGGAAAACACACCTATCAGGTTGAACAATATAAATCTTTTTCCCCACAAAAAAAAGGCAACCTCGCAAGGCCCAAGCTGAGCTCTGTGTATTTCTCATCCCCCCCTCCCAGGAGGGGGCGCACGGCAGGATGGGTGTGAACACGCTGAGCACTCCTTGCTGGCTTCGCTCCTCAGGGTGATTTCCACCTCACAGCCTTGGGCTTCCTCGCAGTGGCCACCTGCCGGACGGGGAAACCGACGCCTACAAGGCTGCACAGCTTGGCCAAGACCACACTCTTCACTAACGCTTTATGTCCGGCTTTACACTTAGCCAGAGAAGGTGCCTGAATTCTGAGGATCTCTGCTCCTTCTCCCAGGCTGTACCCAGATTCCACTGGAAATGTGGTCAGCGACATTTTAGGAGCGCAGCTGGAGTTCAGAGACCTTGGAGGCCGGGCCAGGCGGCGGATTCAGACTTCTGCCAGCGAAGGCCGTCCCTGCCTCACCATCCCTCTGTGTGCAGCGCGTCCTCCTTGCACGGCCGTGTGCCCAGGCTGGGCTCCGAGGCACTGCGCAGACCAGAGCCCAGTGGAGCAGGGGAAGTTTCCCCAGCAGCTGCCGCAAGAGTGAAAACTCAGTGCAGAGCCCAATCCTTCCTCCAGGATGACGGCGGCTCCAGGCCCGGGGCAGCAGTCCCAAGCTGGTGTCTCAGGCTCCACCCCAGGCTGGTCCCAGCTCCTGCATAGAACCCTCCTTTGTTTGGCCTGGAAGACTCGGCTCACTTTCTAGGCCCCGGAAGCCAGGCCAGGCCCAACGCACATTTTCCAAGTGTTGACAGAAGATCATGGGTGATCCTGGGCCCAGTGAAGTGCACTGGGACTCGGGGAGACTCCTCGGAGAGCTGTCCTAGGAGATCCGTGACACTGAGGCCCAGGGCAGAAAGGCCCATGTTCCTTCCGGGGTTTGCTGTCCAGCCTTGTAAGAGCTGGGTTACAGAACAGAAAAGCGGGCTGGCGGCGAAGGCGCGGGTCCAGACAGCACAGAGAGGCACAGCGAGACCCCACCCTGCAGCTCTGTCAGTTCCTCCTCGGGGTCCTGGCGCCCACGGCCAGGAGGTCGCCACTGTGCTGTGGAGGGGAGCGAGTGAGTGCCGGTGGAGCCCAGCTCTGCCCGAGATCGCCCCAGACCTGGGCTGGTTCTGGGGTGAGAGCCTCGTACTACTGCACCTCCTGCTGTGCCTGCAGGACCCCACAGCACAGCCCTGGCCTTGAAGAGCCCAGCAGGAAGCCAGGGCCGGGGTCTGTGCTGTCTGTCCTGGCACAGGCAGTGTAAACCCACACTGCTGCTGGCAGAGACCAGGCACCTGGGCGGCACACACAGCGGCAGCCTTTCGGGAGGCACAGACGTGAACCACACGCCCCACAGGGCATGGGGCGGGACCGGCCCGCTGCTCACCGGTTTGCAGTGCTGGCTCTCAGGCAGCGGCTCAGCACCAGCTTCCAGACCACCATCGTCTTCACTGCTGACAGGCTCAGGGCCACTTGTGTCCTGTGGGACATGGGAAGAGAAGGCAGAGATGTCAGATTCCCTGGGCCGCCCTGGCTGACACTAAGTGCCCTGGCTGAACGTGGTTCCTGCTCTGTTCCAGGATGGGTCCCCTCGCCAACATCAGTCCCCACAATCTAGTCAGGAACTGGTACTGGGAATGGGCTTTGTGGCTCTGGAAAGCTCGTGGGAAAGTGATCCCTTTATCTTAAGGAAGCCACTGAAGCCACTATAGCCAGAAAAGAGGGACCTAAATGTTGTCCCCAAGAATGAGGGGACCAGCCCTAGGAGGCAGCTGACAGGGGATGACAGGGACAGAGGTGAGAGGAAGTGACGCTGGAGGACGCTGGACCAAGCAAGGGCAGAGCCCAGCCTGGTGTCCACCACTACACAGACAGGAAGTGGACGGAGACGAGTATGCAGCAGAGGGGGACAGGCCTCACCGGGTCAGCATGGAGGACAGCAGCAGCAGCCCTGCCTGCAGGGCCCCCTGGAGATGGACCGCAGCTGGAGCATGGTCCAGGGGCCCAGCTAGGCACTGGCTGCCAGGTGGGTCCCCTCCCTTCCCAGAATGCCTTCGATCTCCTGTGCCCACGCTATGTCACTTGTCTCCCTATTGGATCAGCTCAGTGGCTACGCTTGTCATCCTACAGAGTGGCTGTACCCACGCTGGGGCTTTGCTGTGTAAATCACCCCAACAAAGGGCACAGTGGCCACCCCGCTCGGGATCCCTCCTGGAAATCCAGCTGTTCTTCTTCTCTCTGTATTTCCAATAAAACTCTCCTACCTTCCTCTGTTGGTTCTGGATTTCATCCCTCAGTATCCTGAGACATGAACTCGGCACCTCTGACAGCTAACAGGTGGGCGGTATCTTCCGTGCCACCACCTCCGAGTGAGAGTTGCTCCAGGGCTCAGCTCAGCCCCAGGCTTCTAGAGGGACAGCTGTCCACACACAGGGTGGACGCAGGAACCCATGTTTTCGCCGCTGGTTTCTGAAACCAAGTGCCTAGCATCACGCCTGGCACACGGAAACCATCCGGCAAACTGCGTAGGACTAAGGAATGCGTTATCTACTTGCTTTATGATTTTCCCAGCAGAATCCTTAAGGTACATACTTATTACAAATGAGACATTTGGTAATAACAGGCTCAATTATAAATCCTCAACTTAATTATGACATATTAAGTGTTCCGGTGATCAACTGGAAGTTTCTTTCCTTTTGGGGGGACACAGGAGACTAAGGTGAAGCTACATGTTACTTATCCAGATTTTTGTTTTAAATTTACACCAACCTGAGGCTGTGGGATGCTTTGTAAGAAAACAGTTGGGGAGTCTGGGAACCAGTGCCATGTGTAGGCTGCTGGTGGACTGGAACAGCCAGACCCTGGCTCCTTCCATGATGCAGCCGATCTGATGACTGCTGTCCCATCTCCCACCGCTTTGTGCATCACCTGCCCAACTCGCCAAGGGGGAGGGCGGTACCTCCACAGCCTCCCAAGGCAGTGGCCCGGACCACTCTGCTGTTTACTGCTTCGTCTCTCTCATAGCCACTGGTGGCCAGCAGCTTCCCAAGGTGGGACCCTGCCAGTTTCCATCCCAAGGCAAGGTCTAGAGGACGCTGCTTCTGCCCAGGGCGGCTCCTCGTCATCTCACTGTCTTCACGCCTCACGATGTTGTGTGTGTGCATGCGTGTGTGTGCGCACACGCTGCAGTGGGTTCTGGATGCCACAGGCAAAGGAAGTAAAAAACAACAGCAATATCACTGCCCTCGTATAACTAAAATTTATTTGTAAAATAAATCTTCCGCTGGTGTAATTTTGCCATCCCTGTATTTTCTGAATCCAACACTTTTTTTCAAAAACACAGAGTGACTGGCCGCTCCCCCTGCTAGATGAATCCACAAGGATCTCTTTCTGCAAAGTCGTGCTTTCTGGATGTGACAAATTAGGTGTCTTTCTCTTATCCCCAGTCATGAGCATATTTACCAGGTGGCTCAGCCTTCCCAGAAGGCAGTGTGATCACAGGTGATGTGACACTGTGCTAACCCTGCCCCTGGCTTGGCATGCGAAGGGCACAGGCACAGGACAAAGGAAAAGCAGGTTGTGGCCGGTGCTTGTACGAAGTCCCCTAACGGTTCCGACCCCTCCTTCTGGGACTGGGATCTGACCTCAGTCCCATGTGAGCCCTGGATGGCTCTCGAGAAGGTGGATGTCACCGAGACCGCAGCACGCTGTTTCAACACTGGGGCAGCTCCGGTGCCTCTAAAGCACAGAAGTCAAGATCACCAAGATTTAAACCCCAGACCTGCTTGTCAGAGCTCAGTCTGCTTTTGAAGTCACTATCACTTCCTTTCACAAGGGAATTTCCTTGTCCCCCTCCACACTGGTTTTGGTTGTACATGTGTGAGTGTGTAGCATGCGTGCAAGCCCCACAGTCCAGCTGAACGTATCTGTGGTCTAAAGTACTGAGAGGCCTGCTCTGATCTGAAGCTCTGCTTGTCTCCGCGGCTGACAGGCGGATGTCCGTTTCACTGTTGCTGGGAACTCTGGATCTTTGCAGGGAACCATGGTGACGTCTCTGTGTCCTGCAGAGCAGACGCCCGGTGAAGAGCAGCCACAAATCTGCAGGACATGGTCACTCAGCGAGATGCAGTGCTCGAGATGCGGGAGTGGTGCAGCGAGGGGCAGAGAAGCTGCAGCGCGGCTCCCGCCTTTCCCGTATCCTGCAAATGGTCACAAAGCCAGGCCCATGCACAGGTCGGGCTCTGCGGCCAGGGTGACTGAAACAGGGCGGAGACGACAAGCGTGAGGCCTGTGGGTGCCGAGGGAGCGAGGCCCACGAGAAACCCGGGAGTCATCACACGGGGACAAAGGGCAATGCGAGGTTTTGAAGTGAGTCAGGGCACCGTGAGCCTGAGGGTGTGAGGATGCCCAGGGGACGGCTGTCTTACGGGGCCCCACTCCCACTTCCCACACATCAGTCCGTTCATCCCAGCCACGAGACACGGGGCCTGCAGTGGTGGTGTGGGAGGAAGCAGGAAGACAAGGCAGGAGGAAGGTGAAGAGGAGAGAAACCAGAGGGCCCGCGGGACCAATGTGTGTGTGGGTGCACGTGCGTGTGCACGTGTGTGTGCATGTGCGTGATCAATAGGTACACGAACAGCACCCATGTGTTATTACACATTAATGTGGAGAGAGGGCAGATCAGCGGTTGTGAAGGTAAATAGAAAGTCTCCGTTTCTTACTCAAACCTCCGAGGAAGATGGGGCCAGCCGGGTTGAAATTTAGTACAGCCGTCATGGAAACCATGTGGAGAGCACCCACAGGACTAAACACCAGGCACTGCCTCGGGGGAAATGCACCCAAGGAAAGAAATCAGGGTGCTGAAGAGGGATCCAGACTCCCGCGTGCACCCCAGCGTCATGCCCAGCTGCAGAGAGGTGGCACCTACAATGGACTGCGGGTGCAGCAAACGTGTACACACACGATCCAGTTCAGAAAGGGAGAGAGTCCTGTCAAGGAGGACACTGCATGGCAAGCCAGGCGCAGGGTCTCAGGCGAGAATGGGACGAAGGGCTCCCTGGGAGAAGCAGGTGTCCAGTGGCGGCTGCCAGGTCCAGGTGGGCACCGGGCCAGGGTGGGAGTGTAGTCAAAGGGCACAAAAGTTCAGCCGCTGCATAACACGATGGCTCCATGATAATGACCGCATTCTTGGAAATAAAAGACTTCCAGAGCTCCCGTCCCACAGAAAGGCGCGTATGGGAGGCGATGCACGCGTTACTTGATTCAGTCACTGTGTGATGTATCGAATTTCAAAGCATTAGTTGTACCTATAATACATGTGATTTCCATTTGTCAATTTAACAGATTAAAAAGGGAAGTCACACTCTTTTGTAAGCAGCACTGACCATGGAAGATGCCGGGGTGGGGGAAGTGCGGCCATGGCACAGTGAATCCTCCCGCCCTGGGACAGCGCTGAGCGTTTTGTAAAGGGACTTCACGCTTCCCACAGACCACAGAATTAGCGACCCTCAGCCCACTGTAAACAGGAGGCAAGGATGCTGGTCCGGCTTTGGGGGCTCAGGTTCCCCCGGCATTGACCAGCAGAGAAGAGGGGGACTTCTGAGCTTGGGCTCAGGGTCGCTGGGCCATCCTTACTGACTGGCCAAACAGTGCTGCGCCTGCCAAGAGCACAGCAGTGGGGAGGCCAATGATCCCGGCCAGACCCTCTGCCCACACGTGGGACCTGGTCCTCGAGCAACGTCCTCCACACATGCAGCGGGCTGTGCCCTGGGCGTGGAAGCTCTGGTGTGCGCAGCTTCCCAGGGTCCCGTCCCGGGGCGCCGGGCCGGGCCTGAGGTCTCTGACACAGGCTTCTAGCCTGTGTTCTGCTGCACTCCTTTCCCGCTGCAGGGCACCGCTGCACAGGGCAGCCTGGCCTGCGCTCTGTCTGCCTGGGTTACTTTTCTCTCACTGCTGAGATGAAACACCCAAGGCCAAAGATTAAGAAGGAAAGGTTTATTTAGCTCACAGTTTGTGGAGATTCCAGTCCATGCTCAGCTGGCTTCAGGGCAGGGTGGCACATGGCAGCGGGGCAACAGCTCATGGCAGTGAGACAGCAAAAGCAGCCAGAGCAGGGGGGAGAACGCGCCTCTTCCGTTCCCTGTCGCTGTAAGCAGGCTGCTCGCCCTGAGGGTGCAGCCCTTTCACCACACCCGTGCCACAGGGCACCGGCTCAGGGCGTTTACAAAGCAAGGACCCTGGCCCCTCCCGTGCTGAGCTGGAAATGCTCTAACTCTGCTCCCGAGATGAAAACAAGAGGTCCAGCTTTAACTCACTTTCTTCAAAGGGCCCGCCGCCCGTGACCAAGAGGCTTTGGGGGACACTATCCCTGCTACCTAGAACAGAGCCTGACACAGCCTCGGAGCGCACAGTTCAGGCTGGCCTTAAACTCACTTTGTAGCCCACAATGGCCTTGAACTTGAAGCAATCCTTCCTGCCTCAGCCTCCCGACTACTGGGATGACAGGTGCATGCCAAAGCCTGCTCTGTTTAAACGGGATGTCAGTTAGAATGACACCAAGTTATTTCTTGGGTGAGGTGGGGGTCTGAGTAAAATTTAGTTTTTAGTTTTTACAGGTGATGGAACCATCAGAATCGTTTCTGTGGCCACTGCACCTTAAAAGTGGAAACGACAGTGACTGCTGCGTAAGGCGAAGATGGAAGCAAACACTTCACAGTACCGGGCAGCTCCAAGCAAATGATGCCATCTCCCCAGCACTTGGGCTGTGGGCCTCTCCATGCCAGCCCTCTCTGAGCGTCGGTCTCTGTGTGTGCTGGTGACACTCAGGTCCCCAGGAGGAGCTGGGCAAAGCACACATCTGTGCTCGCAGGGGTGGTTGAGCCTGAAGAGCCCCATCCCCTCTGCCAGGCAAGACAAGGCCCCTGCCTCCAGCTGGCTGAGGCGACGTGTAAGCCTTGGTGCAGGAGCCTCCAGGGCTGAACTCCACACAGCAGCACTGTCGTCCTGGTCACCCCCAGTGTGGTGGTGTTGGGGAGCGAACGCAGGGCCAGGCAGGGCCAGGCGTCGCTCTGCAATGGCCTTGCTCCCACCCGCCAGCCCCGCCCAAGCTGTCCTTTGATGGGAGGGTGGCAGCAGCGAGAGGTGGAGCACAGGAGACCGGAGATACAGGGCTCACTCCCATCTGCTCCTGCAGGGCAGCCTGAAGCCAGAACTGCCACCTGCAGCCCAGAACGCACCCCCCATTCCCCAAACAAGACCTGGGGCTCAGGAGTGCCACCATGAAGAGATGAGTGGGCTCTCTCAGGAGTGCCACCATGAAGAGATGAGTGGGCTCTCGTGATCATTACAAAGGTACTTTTCTTCTGCACTCAGAAAAAAATATGAGCAACACAAGGTAAATTCACATCTTATGTGATGACATTTGGGAGGGAATCTCCATAATCAACTGTGCTATACATGCATTACTCTAAAATGTGTCCCTCCCCAAAAGATTTAGGTCACACTATAAATACATGGAAATAATTAATGCCTAAGCAATAAGCTCCCCCATAGGGGCCTCCTGATGTTGCCCAGATTGGCCCCAACTCCTAAATTCAAGAGACCCTGCAGCCTCAGCCTCCCAAGTAGCTGGGACTACAGGTGGGAGCCGCCATGAGCACTAACCATGTGCAGGACACCCCCTCCCCAGTTCTCGGTGTCCCGCAGCTTCAGGTACTCAGGGTCAATGGAGGTCTGAAAATGTTAGAAGGAAAGTTCTAGGTGGCAGCTGTACCCCACTTGGAGGAGCCGGCCAGCCCTGCCCTGCCTGGGACAGGAGACACCCAGTGTCCAGGGTCCATGATGTCATCGGTCACCAGGGCTTGTGCATGGGGTTAAGTTCATGAACAGTGACCCCTGAGTGCATCTGGGGGTCTCAGAATGCACACCCCATGGAGAAGGGGGTGCCTTGTACTTGTTTAACACGAGTACCCCACAGGGTGGCAAATACTGCAACTACCTGCAGAGGCCCGGGACCCTCGCACTCCCACGACTGCACAGCTCTGGGGGATCTAGGCGACGTCCTCGTCCCTGTGTCCCGCCCATCTCTGCCCGGCCAAGTCAAGCATCAGGCTGGGCACGGTCTGCTCAGACAGGACCCGGTCAGCCCAGGTTAGCACCAACTGGCACAGCCTGGACTTAGCACCTGCACCTTATGGAATCCACACTGTAAGAGCCAAAGCGCCGGCACCAGTGACCAACACCCTCACACATGCACACAAACACACACACGTGTGTACATGGCCTGCGCACCCACGAGAGACGCACAAACACTCGTTCTGATGCTCATTCAAGGGCAAGATATTGGAGATTATTTGAGTATTGGTCAGCTGGAAAAAACCAATTATGAAAGAGCATATTAAGACACTTTTAGAAAGACATTTAGGCAAGGAGCACCCAGGCTGCAGCCTGTCACCTGCCCGGAGCAAAGGGCTGGGGCGCAGGTGCGGGAGAGGGCCGGGCCTCCCTCTGCTGACCGAGGAGCAGGGTTTCACATGCAAGGACAGCAGCTGACTGGCGTCCCTTCTCCCAGGGAGGCCTAGGCCCACAGCAGAGGCCGCCACAGAGGAGCCTCAGCTCTGAGTGCTGGCGACCAGCTTCACCCGTTCCTTCGAGCAGCAGCACCACTCGGTCCTCCCTGTCCCATGGTTTCTCTACAACATGGCTGTGACCGTGCTTGGGGGCTGAAGCTCTGAATGCTGGGATTGAAGCCGCGTCCCAAGTTCTGCCGCATCCCCCTGCACAGCAGGCTTCACTCGGCCCCTCTCCAGCCACGCTCCTCTGCTCAGCCTGTGTTTTGTCCCCCAGGAATGCATGGGGCTGGAAGAAAAGCTGTCTTCTCCTCCAAGTGGCGAGCAGTGGCCTTTAAACCTGTACCCCAGGTCATCTTGCTGTTTAAGGTCTCCAGAGGCCCCAGGGACAGTGTGTCAGCAAACCTCTTTCCTGACCCTCCTTCCTGGGGCTCTTTCTCCCCAGCAGGATGAACCTGGTCTCCTGCTCGGCTTCTTAGCACCACGGTGTCATTCAGTCCACCTGCCCCAAGGCCAGCACAGCCCAGCACCTGGGCTGCTGCTCTCTGATAAGTCCTGCTCCCCCCACCCCCCGCTTCTTTCCTTCTTTTCTTTTGGTTTTTGAGACCAGGACTCTGTAGCCCAGGCTGGCCTTGAACTTGCAATGATTCTCCTGCCTCAGCTGAGACAAGTGATGACAGGTATATGTCACCACAACAGGCACTTTTAAAAATTTTTTTGGTTGTGGTTCAATTTGTTTATTTCTTAATTTATCTGTCTTTCCTCACTAGAATGCAAGCTGGACCTTAGCCAGCAGCCTCCCCTGTCTCCCCAAGATGGTTTCCCCAGCATGTAGACTGGTGTTTGACACACAGCTTACGAGCTATGTCCTGAACCCTGAGCAATGAGAACGAGCGTGAACTGCACAGCCAGCTTCACAACATGTGCAAAACCACACACGTGATTTTGTGAGAACTAAGAAAATGCATGGAAAGAGCCTAAACGAAAAAAAAAATTAACCTTTCTTCTAATACTTGTGTATTATTTAATTAAAAGTAGAAAGCATGCATTTCTTTTTGGAATTAAAAAACAATTCAAGAAATAAAACTCGTGGGGCTGGAGGTTTAGCTCAGTGGTACACATGCCTGCCTGGCAAGTGCAAGGTCACGGGTTTGATCCCCAGTACCAAAAAAAAAAAAAAAAAAAAAAACCATGTAAAAACAAATTTATCATGTAAAAATTTATCATGCAGCCCAGCTACCCTCAGACCTGAAAAGAACAGATACTCCTCAGCTCAGGAAATGGGAGGTTATTCCGGGGCTTGGCCCAATCCCATGATCCAGAACTTTCTGAGCAGTCTGTGTCGCCCCAAAAGCAAAGTCCAACCTGACTCATGTGACTCGAAGCAGGCGGATTTCATGTTGGCACTGGGTCCTGCTCCCAAGAGCCCTTATCGTGTGCAAGCAAGTATTCTGGGTCCCGAGACACTCCTGCTCCGAGCACCTAAACCTAGGGTAAAGAGTCCCCGGCCCAGGCAGCGACCGCTGTCTCTCACACCCCCGCCTCTCTGCCTCTGCCTGTCTCCCTCTCTCATCCACAAGCAGACTGCTACTACTGCAGTCTTGGTCTAGTAGTTTCTCCATTAATAGATGAAAGCAATTATTTAAAGAAACTTCAATCAGAGGTATTAAAGTACTCTGAGATCACAAAAGGGATATCGTGAAGTCATAAAACAAGTAATTTCTAGTAACTTCTGAAGTGCTCACTGAAGATGGAACTAGACATCTTGAGGACACTTCAGCAGCTCTGGGGAAGGTGACACGCCTGCGGCTAGGTCCTAATGGGTTGGTTTATCGTTGCTTCACGTTGCTTCTTCACACTAATACCGTGAATACTTTTGGTCCCAGTCAAGGAGCTCTGCCTGCTAACAGATACTGCGTTTGGAAATCAAATCGTCGGACTGGGGTTGGGCAATGACCATGGCCAAGCTGCGGAGGACACGGAGAGAATCTGGAGCACACTTACCTCGGGGGAAGACGGGGAGCTGGACGGCAGCGGGGGCACGGCCATCTGCTGGACGGCGCCTTCATTCCTGTGGAACAGGAAGACAAGCAGCATCGTACCAGGAAACGCCAGCACTATGCTGAAAATGGTCACACAGCACCACTGAATCAAAGACACCTACATTCAGGGGTTCCAGGCATGCAAAGCTGCTAGACACAAAGAGGGGGCCACCCGGGGACAGGGAACACAAGAGCCAGGGCTACCTGGAGAGAAGAAAGGCACCCATGTGTTTTTATGTCTTAAGTTCGTCCACTCTCTGGCCTGTCCTGAGCTAACAAGGGGCACCCTTTCCATGCCGGCAACCCCTCCCCAGCCGGTCCTGCACCCTCCAGAGTCACCACAGCCTCGACGCCCACAGCCCGTCACCCCACCCCAGCTTCAACGCCCCCTGCACCAGGATCAGTGAGTTGTGTTGTTCAGTGAGAGAAACCCACTCATTAGCCATGGGCCTTTGGCGAGATCACTTCTCAGTTTCCAGTTGCTACTGGAAAGTGGAATGAACTCAGGAATTCCAGGTGGGTATGAATCCTCCTCAGAACAAGGCAGCACCTGCAGAAATGCAGCCCAGCTACCACTTCTCACCTTGTCCCCCGTGGGCTGTCCAGTACATGAACCAAGCCAAAACAGATGGGGATCCCTCAGACCTGACGCTTCTCAATTGCCTTGAGCAGGCTCTGTCTCGCTAAGTAAGGGTGTGGTTGCAGGGCCACAGTCCTTGCCTCAGTGGACCCCACACACGGTGCGATCGGTTTCTCAGGTGAGCAGCGGTGTCCCCCCGGGGTGATCCCCCCACTCAGAGTCCCGTCCTTTCCCTGGGTCTGACACAGCGTGGGTGACACTCGGCTTGCATATCTTTTTCAAAGGCCAGCAGCACCCACTGATTCTTGCCAAGGATCTCTGGGCTGAGGGAGCTCAAACCAGCCAAGCTGTCCCTTTATAGTTTGATTCCCCAAATTAGTACGACTTCAGTGTCCTCCGAAGTCCATTTACTTTTTAACCTCACGTCACAGAAAACCTGCAATGAGTCCTAATGGAGAGAAGCAAGCGGCTTTGAGAAGTCAGGGTCTCAATCCTTCGTGGTCCTCCTGACACCACGGCATCCAGCCTGGGATGCGCCGGTGGCCTGGGGACCCTGACCCTCATGGTCAGTGCTTCTCCTAAGGGGCGAAATACGACTCCTTTTTCTTAAAATTACCAGCACTCCTGTGCTCGGGGGGCGTGGCTCCTGGTAGGGGCGGGGCTTTCCACAGTTGCGCGGGAGCAAGGCTCACCAGTGGCTGCTTCACCCACTGTGAGTTCATAGCTGCAAGGGCTGCTGGGACGGGGCCGTGCAGGGCCGTCACTAGGCTTGGCCAGAGGCGCCCCCCACCCTGCACCCAGGCTCCCAGGAAGCCGGCAGCCCTCGCGGACTATGTCCTTCCACTGGCCACATTCTACCTGGGACCTGCGGGCTGGGGGTTAAGCAGCGAGCCAAAACGCCTCTCCTTTCAGTGGGGCGTCAGGCATTCTGTCCCAGTAACAAGAAGGTGACTGAGGATTATTTGCACCTACAGAGTGAGACCTAGTTTCCAGGTTACTGAGCCCTGTGTGTGGGGTACAGGAGCCCCCAACTGGAGACCCAGTGGACACCTGGAACCATACAGTGCTGAAGCCTACACCTAACTAATAAAGTAATAAAATGGAACAATTATAACCATCGGCTATAATAAAACTTACACATGTGGGTTCTCTGTCCTGAAAGTCAGGATGAGTACTGACACCTGCACCCTGGGAAACTGATGTCCCACGTTACTGAGACTGTGGGAGGGGATGGGGGACCACTGGGTGTCCTTGTCTCTGGATTAGCTGTACCCTGATAATATCACTTCTGTTCTTCCTCATCCTCCCAGTGCCAGGATGGGATCTTCTTTCTTTGCGTCCCCAGCTTGGCGCCAGGCACTCGGCAAGAGAGCTCTAGCGCGATGAAGAAGTGGGATCTTAATGGGGGGAGAGGACGGGGTGGGGCGCCCTGCGCTGTCCCAGCTGCTTCCAGGAGTCAACAGCAACATGCAGCCAGCACTACCACCTGCGAGGGACAGCTCACAGCCAGTCCCCAGTGGACCCTCTGTCCACACTAGAGAACACAAACAGCCCAGCCTCAGCCTGAGAGGCTGGAGTGGCAGACACCTGTCTCATTTTGGCCTAATTTCTCTCCCCCAGGACTCAGAGGTTAGAACAGAGCCACAGAGGTCCTTCACTTGCTTGATGAAGCGGGTGCCTGGGAAGGAACATGGGGGCTCCAGGGCTGAAGCAGCCACCACCTGAGAGCCAGCAAGCACACAGAGTCCAACAGGAAGGACCTGAAGTGGACCCAGAATCCTGCACATGGATCCCCAAGCACTGCAGTGGACTCCTGATGCCTGCAGTGGACACCAGGGGTCCACGGGTAGCTCTTACCAGCACTTGACTACTGTGGGGAGAGGCCCCGCCAGAGAACATGTGTGCAGCCCATAAGGTGATGGACTGGAGCTCAGGTGGGTGCAGTCTGAAGCCAGTAAACGTGTGGCAGTTCCTTACACAGCAAGAGGAAGCAAATGCACAACCCGTCTTCGCTCTGGAAAACGTGGTCCCCAGAAACTGCTGTGAGTGCTTACCACGCACCATGTAATCTGTGTGGTAATTATAACCATTTTCTTTTTTTCCCTTATTTAATGCAAAGGTTAAGGAACCTGACCAAAGTCACAAAGCTAATAAATCGAAGCTAATAAACAGCACTGCTGAGATTCAAGACCACAGTAACAATTTCAAAACCTACACCCTTAACTATTACACTAGCATTTTCCCTTTCAACAGCTGCTCCGAGAGCCATGAATGCCTTGCTCATGTCAGCGTCCCTGGACCACCTCAGGAGCCTACAAGGCCTCAGTGCACTCCCCAACTAGTCCACAAACTCCAGGGGGCAACGCGCAAGGTTCTCAATCGGCTCACTCTACCAAGGGCACCTCTGCAGTTCACAGTGATCTGGGGCTCCTATCTGCACTGCTGATGCCCTGACTGTAAGAGGCTTTAACACTTGGTATTTTAAACAGCCTGCAGCAGGGTGGTGAGAGTCCTGCTCCGCCTCCTCCTGACAGCTCCCAGGCTGTCATGGCCTCTGCTTTGTACTCCTCTTTGCTTTCTATGTCAGGCCAGTCCTGGGTGTCCAGGGGCTTAGAGGCCCCAGCCTTGGCTCTCTGGATGGGAGGAGCAGAGAAGGAACCTCTGTTGTGTTAAGCCACTGACTTGGGGCTGTTTTTACCAAAGCATAACCGAGTCCATCCTGAGTCCACTGCCATATGAAGTCCATCCTGTAAGGAGCCATGAAGCCCTGTCTGCGCGGCATTCATAACAGCTGAGACCTGGAACAACCTGCTGCCCGGCGGCAGGAGAATGACGGTCGACCTGTCCATCCGCACAGAACAGAGCGGTTCTTGGTCACCAAAGGAGCAATGGATACGAACAATGTGGATAAACCCCAAACACCCTGTGAAGTGCAGGAAGGCGACACAAAAGAAAGAGCTGCCGGCTTCCACTCGCGTTAGGACCAAGTCCAGGGAACTCTAACAGAGGACAGGACTCGGGAACTGGCCCGGGTAGTGGAGAGGCGGGAAGTGGCACTCGCTGACTGCTGGTGGGTGACTCCTCTGCATTTTCATATTGCACAGGGATCCCAAGGTGTGTGCTGTGATCAAAGCTCAACAAATGGACAACAGATGGCGACACATAGCCACTGCACTGAGTGTGAATCACTGAATTCAGTCACCAACTTGCACAGCTTTCTTCACAGGCTCTGTCCTCCCGTCTCCCCCGGTGGCTCCTTCCTAACTCACTCGCTTTCTGAGCTGCCTGGACCGTGGGAGAGTCCCTAACACCACTTCCTTGTTCTGCTTTCTCAGCTCGCTGTGCCCCTGACTGTGAACCCCACATCGGAGTAAAAGCCCAAAGGCAGAGGCCATATGCCCCATTTAAAACAGAAATGCATGGTTATGTGTAGCGGGACAATTATGCTACTCTGGGAAGAAACCCAGACGAAGGCACAAACTATGTCAGTGGTGACTTCTGATCACTGTAATTTTCATCGCTGAGATACAGCACAACTTTTAACAATCTTGGTTTCTTTTTTTTTCTTTCTTTCCCTCCAGTACTGAGGATCACACCCAGAGGTGTTTTATAACCAGTGCTGGGGTATTTTTACATCCCCAGCATTTTTTACTTTTATTTTTAAAATTTGAGACAAGGTCTCACTAGGTTGCCCAGACTGATCTGAAACTTGCAACCCTCCTGCTTCAGCCTGCCCAGTAGCTGGTGGTACAGGCATGCGTCACCACACCTTCCTTCAGTCTTGGTTTCTTAGTCTATACAATCTGGATGACAACTACTAGAATTGCGGCAAGGCAATGTAAACGTCAAAGCAGTCTCAAGAGTTAAACCACAATGTTTTCCGGTTTTGTGATGCTGGGTCTCAGTACTTAGACTTTGGGTGCCAGATCCTCAGTTCTGTTCATTTCTTCAGTCACCAACTTGCGCGGCTTCCTTTGCAGGCTCTGTCCTCCCATCTCCCGCCGTGGCTCCTTCCTAACTCACGCGCTTTCTGAGCTGCCTGGACCGTGGGAGAGTCCCTAACACCACTTCCTTATTCTGCTTTCTCAGCTTGCTGCACCCCTGACTGTGAACCCCACATCGGAGTAAAATCCCAAAGGCAGAGGCCATACATCCCCAAATCAGGGCTCCTCTGACTTGCCTGACACACAAGTTACTTATCAGCTGTCTGCTGAGCCCGTGGCGAACCTTCAGCTGCATCTCTGCCGCGCGCGTGCCCTGCGGCGGGCACTCTGTGAGTCCTCGCCTTTGGTTCTGAAGCCGGACTCAGCGCCTCCTCCTCTGCCCGCCCCCGGCTTCCCTAGCTCTGCCGCACCCAGTGCTTCGGCGAGCAGAGCAGCCCGCTGGAGTTTCCAACAACTCCACAGCTCTCTACCAAAAATGCCTCGTCCTCAGAGGCACGCAGGTCATACACACAGATTTGTTGATATAATTGTTTATCAATTAAAATTCTTACCATAATTGAAGCTGTAGAAAGAGATTTTGTTAACATGTAATTTGACTAGACGACCCGTGACTAACTCCCTAGGATAAACATGGGACACTCTCCAAAATAAACTATAAAAGAGTCTACAAATTGTGGCAGAAAGAAAAATCAGCGGGCTAGAAAGTCAACATGCTTTTTTTTCCAGGAAGCTCGATTAGGCCACAAGTTTCTGAAGGAGATAAATAAATGAAGATGTTGATACAATATACATTTGTAGAACATCATAACTTTCCATGTATCAAGATCTGTCACCAAGGAGCATCTCTTTTTTTTTTTTTAAGATGAATGCGTGTCCAATTCCAAAATTATTCATAGAGAATTTCAGGAAATCCCCAGTAACCCGAAAGATACTGAAAAACTAAGTTGGAGGTTTCACCCTTCCTACCTTCAAGACCTACAGCGAAGCTAGGGTGCTCAGAGCACTGAGGTACTGGCCTGAAGACAGACACACTGACTGATGGGTAGGACAAAGCCAGAGATTAACCTTTGTAGGGAAGGTTAAAAGGTCCCAACAAGGATAGCAAGGCCATGCAGCGGGGGAAATGCCACTGG
Organism: Hydrochoerus hydrochaeris; assembly: GCA_004027455.1. Classification (NCBI taxonomy): domain Eukaryota; kingdom Metazoa; phylum Chordata; class Mammalia; order Rodentia; family Hydrochaeridae; genus Hydrochoerus; species Hydrochoerus hydrochaeris. Next base: position 8,462 of record PVLA01009270.1, on the reverse strand, counting down.
AAAAACTATCCGTATGCAGAACAAAGGAACTGGATCTTTCTTTCATATCATCTGTAAAACTAAATCCAATGGGTCAAGAATCAAAATGCAAAAGCTGCAACTATAAAACTCTTAGAAGAAAACACTTGGTGACTTTGGTTGGTGACAGTGAGTTTGATAATGACATCAAAAGCACAGGCAACAAAAGCGAAAATAGACACAGGATTGTGTCAGAATGTGTAACTTCTGTTCATCAGACGCAACCGGCAGAGTGAAAAGGCCACCTGTGCAACAGCGGAAACAGCTCAAACCCACGGCTGAGACGGTCATCCTGGAGGAGACACAGACTGCGGGACCTCAAAGGCGGAAACAGGAAGACAAGAAACTTGATCTCAAAAATGCACAAGGGACCCAAACAGACATTTCTGCCCAGGAGAAATACGACGGCCCAGATCCGGAGCGGTAGGTGTTCAGCCTCAGGAGTCACCCAGGAAATGCAAATCCAGGTGGCGGCGAGACACTGCCTTACGTTCTTATGACGCTGCCGCCAAAGACAGCAGAAGAGGCGCATGGCAGGGTTGGGAGGAAACCGAGGCCCTGTGCGTCGCCACAGGGAAGGCGAAATGGTGTGATCCCAGGGAAAGCAGCAGAAGGTTCTTCTGGAAGTTAAAAAAAAAAGCAGGATGACCATCTGGCTTAGTCACTTTTCTCGTGAGACAAAATACTCTACACCGTAAGCCAAAGGGGGAGAGGTTTATGTAGCTCGCAGTTTGCAGAGGTTCCGCTCCATAGTTGGCTGGTGTCGGCGCACAGTGCCTGGCAGAGGAGAATCAGCACGTGGTGGGCAGAAGGCAGGAAGCAGTGAAGCGGCCACCAGCAAGCAGCGCGCCTCGAGCCGTGCAGCGGCGTCTCTCTGTGCCTTGTGTTCCAGCCGGGCCACACAGCCTTGGGGCTGCGGCACTCAACCCAGGGCACAGCTCCCCATGGGCCACGCCCAGAACCAGCCAGGCCAACCACCGGGCCAATTTAGTTATAACACCCTAGTCCAGCCACCTCTGTAGAGCCCCACTGGGGGACAGCCAGACACAGCCAGGACACCATGTGACTCACAAGTTGACTTGTGGATCTGCAGCTGGAACTCAAAGCAGTGTCTCCAAGAGACACCCATGTCCACCACAGCGTTACTCACACGAGACAGAGGCAGAAGCAACACGAGGACTGTGGGGCATGATGAACAGCAACAGGGGACGTGTGCACAGTGGGACATCATTTGGCGAGGAGGAAGATGCGCATTCCGATGTGTGCTGTAACTGGACAGAGCAGAAGCTCCCCGCCTGGACTCAGCCTCAGCTGCCGAGCGGGCTTTAATTTTTTGCACCTCACGACCTGGGCACCCTGAGATGCATCGTGTGCTCTGCACAAACGTCAGGTGCGGGGGGATAATGTGGATGCTCACACCCAAAGGCCTGAACATTACTTTCTGCTTCTACATTTAGTAACATGAGACACTTGAGGGCAGAAATAAAGTACACTTTCTGGTCGGAAGGCAACACTGAATTATCGTACAGCCAGGAGAGGGCCTTGTGCCTGACCCCAGCCAGCCACAGAACAAAGCAAGACCATCTGGAGGGGGTGCAGGGGATGCGGCCACCAAAACAGCTGAACACGCAGACCCAAAGCGAAGGTCAAAGACAGCAGTATGACATTTACTTGGTGTCCGAAACACTGTTGCCAGCTGGGGCTGCTGGGGGCCCCGACACCCACAAAGGCCCAAAGGCTGTCCCCGTACAGCGCCAGGAAAGGCCGCACAGGTGCTGGGAGAGACCCAATGTGGTGGGGGCGCTGAGCTCTTTCTCAGTTGCTCTGTACCAATGGTGCTGTGGATTCGGCAGCCCTACTTCCCTCTTGGTCCTGTTGGCAAAGCCCAGGTGGTCACTCACCAGCCCTAAATGTAGGTCATCTCTCTGCCAGAGGGGACGCCCTCCCTGTCAGGGATGCACACAGGCTAAATTCTGCCTGACCCTTTGTGACAGTCACAGTGATCACAGGGGAGCCTAGAAAGGGTTGGGGGTGAAAGGAACTGCACAGGAGGTCAAAGGGTCACAGCTGCATGCAGCAAGAAAAGGCAGGGTGGTCACAACTGCTCCTCTGCTGTCGTCTTCCTGAACATTAGGGTCCTCTGGCAGCAAATGGGAAGTGAGTTAGGGTCAACTTCAGCAAGGGGGATGCCGGGAGTGTGCACAATTGACAGAAAGACCATGGGACAGGCCTGGGACAGTCAGGAACTGAGAGACCCCAGGCAGGAGGAAGCAGGAGGCAGAAGGGAGCCACAGTAGGAGACACCGCTCCCAGACAGCAGCTTCAGGTTCTGGCCCAGGGAGAGAGCACCTGGGGCCACCACTGTCCCTGTCCCTGTGCGGAGTCCACTGAGGAAATGTGGTACCCGGCAGGGCAAAGCAGATGGACCGAGGTATTTATCACACACACAGGACCAGAGATCACAGCCCATGTCTCACAAACTCAAGGCAAGAGCTCTGCGTGGTGCGATCCCCATGGCTCAGAGTCTGTGCACAGACCAGCAAAAAAGAAGCAATGCCCACCTCACCCCTGCTGCCTGCAAGCAGGCGAGTGCTGCGGGAGCGAGAAAAATGTGGGCACTGTTCCCACACACCAGTGCCTGCTGCTGCTGCTGTCAGGGGACAGAAGTCGCCAAGGGAAATCACTCTTGGTCTCCTGGAAATAAGACTGACCCGTAGACACTTCACAGATCTTTCAGGAATCATAAGTTGGGAGTTTAGCTCAATGGTAAGGTGGCTGTCCAGCATGTGGGGCCCTGGGTTTGCTCTGTAGCACCCCAAGTTGGGGGAAAAAGGGGGAGAGGAGTAAAGGGGAAAGGAAAAGAAAGGAAAGGTGGGCTTGGACTTGGCCACCCACTTTAATTCTCTGAATTCCCTGATGCATGAATGACTCCATAAAGTATCTAGTCAGCTCAGACCGGCCAAGATCGCCTCACGAAGGGAAACTTGCAGTACTGCGGACACGAGGCCAAAGCGCTGCCGACTCATGGTGACTCCAGACGTGCACGGCTGGATGGAGTCAGAGGTGCAGGAGCACAGGCTTCCCCAGGTGGCTGGGACCAGGCTTCCCCCGCCCCGGTCTGCATCCCTGGGTCTCACAGCAACCCACACATGAGGCCTGCAACGCCACCAGGCTCTTGAAGCACCACGCTTACAAATCCTGCCTACGAAAGGGAATTAGTAAGCAATTATGGTAATTATTTAGATGGCAGCGCCCTATAGGAAAGGAATCTGCTAGCCTCTGGGAGTGGAGTGCAGTCCGGCGCTGTGCACAGAGGAGGAGGAGCCCAGAGGTCCGGTGTCCGTTCCCCGCTCGCGTGGCTCCTGGAGGTCCGCCTGCCCTGAGTACCATGCACAGTGCTTCACTGTGCACTCCTGGGGTGCTGCATGTTTCCTGGTCCCCAAGAGCCCAGAAGATGCTTCCTAAAGAAACTTGAAGGGCCCACACCCTCGTCGTGCCACCCCTGGACCCCACCCTCCGTGAGGGCAGCTGTCTCCCGAGCTCAGGTTCAGTGCTGTGGGCGCCTCGTCTGCTCTGAGCCAGGGTTTGTACCCACTGGACTCTGCCCACTTAGTTTCTGGCCCTCAGTGTGAGCACCTTGCTCTGTGACACCTTCCCCCAACCCAAGACTCTGCCAGGTGCGGGCCCCCTGCCATCCCTGGGGAAGAGGCTGCACCATGGCGCCTGCGCAAGCTGGTGCTGGTCCCACCAGGGAGTGAAAGGCAACCCTGTGCCGCTCGGGCTATTCCTCTCCCATGCATTGGAGGCTGATCTGCCGAACCAGAGAGAGAGAGAGGATGCTAAGCACAGCTCTGCGAGAGGGGACTTTCAAGGCCACCAGAATTTCAAGCTGGCGTCATTTGGAGGGCTGTGGCCTGGGACAGCAGCCCTGCCTATGTTTTTAATTGCAGAGACAAGATGCATGTTCCATCAAAACCGTGGGCTGGGTCCCAGGCCTGTTCAATTTTCCTCCATGGGGCCTGGAGCCAGCACTCATCTCCCTAGGTCTCGGTTCCATGCAGCTCCCTTTGCCCCAGGGGCTTTTACCCGGCACGCACTGTCTGCATGTATTAAGTAACGGAGAGTGAGCTGCTACACGTGAGCTGCTACATGTGACATTTAATTTTTGATAGTGAGGAAGGCATGGTGGGGCTGAAGGCGCCCCATTAATCTCTTTGCTTCTCTGTACTGTCCAAGGTGGGCAAGTCCCCCTCTGCCTTGGAAGCAGAGCCCTGCTGCACTGAGATGACTCTGCTTCATGGCGGGGACAATGCCGGTGACACCTCAGAACCCAGCGTGCAGTCCTGACAAGAGCCCAGGCTGTGATGTGACCGGATGATGCAAGACGGGTAGTGTACTATGTGGCGTCCTGTGTGTTTAGAGGATGATTTACAGGACTGCTCAACATCTCATGATGTGAAAAGGAGGAAAGTGATCATGCATTTATCAGCAGCTCGCTAATCTGACCCCTTGCAAATTACAAATCAGTGTGGACACAAGCACTGACAGAGGACGACAAAGACAGGTCTATACAAATGGTCACCACGGCCAACAGCCTCAGCTAGTTAAACTCCGCCTGAGTGTGTTTTAACAGCTTTCTAAGATTATTCCAAAACCTGTGGCCAATTTCATTCTTGTTTCAGTTGCCAATAAGTTTAGAAAAGAGCTGCCAAGGTATAAAAGCCAAAAATTTCTGTATGATAGACAGGGAAGAATCAATAATTTCAACAGTGAAAGATGTTTTGCTGGAAGTCCTAACTATAAGGAAATTATAGGGGCTCGTGACACAGAACTATGCTGTACAACCGTACATGTGTGACCAGCGCCACAGCACTGAGATGATTTCAGCATTGATTCCCTGAAACTTCATAACATTTCTTTTGGTTTTTCGGGGACTTTTTTTGGTGGAATTAGAGACTGAACCCAGGGGTGCCACACTGATCTACATCCCCAGCCCTTTTAAATAATGTTGTTTTCTTTCTGACAGGGTCTTGCTAAATTAGTAAGTTACTCAAGCTGGGCTCAAACTTTGGATCTTCATGCCTCAGCCTCCCAAACAAATAAATTTTTAATTGCTACAAAAGTTGTTCCCAGACAGGCAAAAATAAAGGTTTTTACAACACTACTCAAAAAAGGGTAATACGCAGGAAAGGAGCTGAAAGAGGTCCCTAAATGCGTAATAAAGTAGACGGTCTGGGTAAGAGAGAAAGAAATATTAGACAGCAGTCAACACACACGTCACCAGGTATGAACTGGAAGAGGCTGATAGAAGGGTGACAGTGTATGAGCAGGACACAAGTCCACCACGATGTTCCCCGTCACACAGGGCCAGGCCGCTGTGGGAGGAGGCCAATGAGACAGACCACTGTCTCTGTCCACGCTGGTCCTGTGCAGATCTAATGAACAATAAATATTTTCTTTTTTCTTTAAGTGCCTCAAATTGTGACACTCTTTGATATTACTTCCTCTAGTAAAGTATGCTTATAATTTATTGGCCTGGGGATTAATTTGTGTTAGATTTTTCTTTCCACATTCCTTAATTAGGCAAGGATGTACTCCTTGCTAGAATGTCAGGTAATCATACAAGGAGGAGGAAGCAGGGGAAGGAAGATGAGGAGGAGGAGGAGGGAAAGGACAAGGGCAAGAAAAGGGGGGTGGGGAGGAGAGGGGAGAATGGGGTGGGGGAGGGGAATGGGAGGGGGAGGGGAGCTGCTTCTGTGCCAGCCCCCAGGAGCCAATGTTCCGGGCAGTCTCTGCCCTGATCCCCAGATCCCTTTTCCCAGAACTGACTTTACATCGTGTCCGCAGCTGTGTCCTCCGGTGGTTAATCACCATGCTAATGAAGCATCCTCAGACTATGAATGTGTGTCATTACTGAGCATTCACCTCTTGAGTAGACGGAGCTCCCTGGATGGTGCGGTTCTCCCTGGCTTCCTGCTTCCGGCTGCTTCTCCTGCCCTCCCTCCCCAGGGTTCCCAGGGCCAGGACCCTGACATCACCGTAGCGGTGCACACCACTGAGCACACGCAGCCCGTTTGCACATCAGACGGTCTGGAGATGGCCGTGCCCTGGCCACGGTGCCCTCCCCCAGGCTGGTGAGGAGCGGGGACAGGGCCAGCCCAGCCGGGCGTCAGAGCCGGCCCGGCCTCTGCGGGGGAGTTCTCGCCTGCTGTAGCACTTGCACATTCACTCACTGGTCAGCTGGCACATACACCTCCGGACAAGGTCACTCTGTCAGAAAGGGGCGCCTGTCCTGGCAGCTCTCGACCCCCTCAGCGACTCTGAGTGCGTGCGGCAGGAGACGGCGTGGAACGTTCCTCCACCCTTGCTCTCCCTCTAAACACAGAAAAATCTCCCCAACCCAGCTAACTTTGGCAAACAGGAAGAGGGATTGAGGCATGAAGAATTTCATTAAATACTGAGATACCTAAAAATATTTAAATCCACAGATAATCCCACAAAGGCAATGATGATGCGTCTACCTTCTTCTGGCCCTGCAGGAGGTGGCGTGATGGCCTGTGACCCTCCCCGCACCACCTCCATGGTGAGTGCAGCAGGCGAGCCTGTGGGGGCGGGGTGGGACCTGGGGAGGGGATTCTCACCTTTCCGAGCAGGCCCAATTTCCTGCCCTGAGCAGGCCCGACCTGGAGACGTGGCCTGTGGGCCAGAAGTGGGTCCTTCCAGACACCAGGCCTCCGGTCTCGCAGCTTCCAGGATGTGGGACAAGTCTGGCTGTGTGTTACCTGCCAGGTCTCGGTCTTGTTACAGCACCCAGGTGACTAAGGCAGCTGGCGATGAGGTGGAATCTCCTGCATATGCACAGAGCTTCCTGGTCCCCCAAAAGTCTCCTTAGTAAACAAGCCTTCAGCAGCAACCGCAAGCACACACCATCATCCTACTGAAAAACACGCTTCCTGATTCTGCTCCATTCTGAACAGCTGAGATAATAAGGCATTGCACTGATGGGCTCCACTACACTTATTACACTTCAACTCAGCATTCTCTTCTGTGTTCCGTATACTTTCAAGTCATTTAAATGTCCCTAGCCAGGTGTGGTGGCACACGCCTGTAATGCTAGCACTCAGGAGGCTGAGGCAGGAGGATTGCTGAGTTTGAGGCAGCCTTGATTTGTTCAAGACAGCAAGACCCTGTCTCAAAAAACAAACAAACAAACCACACATGAAAAGTTTTCCTATGGAAGGAGGAAGGTTCTACTTGGGATTTCCTCTGGACCTCACGTGAGATTCCTTTTGTTCTCTTTACCGTGAGAAGGTCCCGAGCCAGTGACAGGGTTCCCTCACCCTGCAGGGGTGGTAAGGGGGCAGAGTAGTGTCCACAGGGCACTGGTGGCTGTGGCACCACCCGTGTGCCAGCCGTATGCACTGCGAAGTGCCCATCAGAGCCAGGTTCTCAGTGCTGCCCCACGACGTGCATGCGATCGGCTGGGCTTGGGCCTGCGGGTTCAGTGCTCAGGGAGGGCCTGGCACGGGCACAGACGCTCTCGTCAGCGCTGTGACTGGTGATGATGGGTGGGGGCTTCAGGCTCAGTCGTGCACCCCTCCCCACCTCTTTGCTTTGCTTGGTGCTGGGGACAGAGCCCACTCTGAGCTGCATGCAGCCCCAGGCTCAGTCTTGCTCTCAAGAGAGCAATGCAAAGTCCCTGGAGAGTAACACAGTCCTCTCTGGGTGCCCCGGGGCCTAGATTTCACCAGTCCCAAGTCTCAGAGGCCCATTTCATGTCACAGTAGCAGGTGGGGACCACAGGAACCCAGTCCCCTCACAGCTCCCATGTTTTCCACGCCATCCTCTGGGTGTGGGGACAGCGTCAGTCTCACGCAGCCGCACTTCCTTTGGGTCTGGCTCCCTTTGCACCCTCTGACCCCCATCTGCCACCCTCAGTGACGGGAAAGGCAAGGGATCAAAGAGGAGACTGCAGCCCAGCAGGGCCGTCGAGGCGAGCACACGGCACAGGTGAGGTTTGGTTACTGTACCTATGAGTGGATGCTGCCACAGACCAGTTCCGGCCACCTGGGGACACGCTCACATCGCTCACGTCCAGTCTCCCCCATTCCCACCTCCAAGGCCACCTGTGGTTCAGACTTGTCCTTTGTTTACTTGTATTTACGCAGGTTTCAGGTTTCTCACAGAAGGTAAACCATGAGGCCTCTGGTGTCACTTAAAACTATGGCCTCCTGATCTCGCCTGGGTGCCAGCGTGCCTCAGCCGGGGCCCACCGCCATCTGCATGGTCTCCATCCCCAGTCCCTCAGAGACACGGGGCATGGCTGGGCCCTCTGCTTTCCTTTCTGAGGACTCTTGGATCTCCACAGGAACCACACAGGACTCTGCACACGGATCTCCACGGGAACCAGGCAGGACTCTGCACACGGATCTCCACGGGAACCA
>PVLA01009269.1:0-77494 GCA_004027455.1 Hydrochoerus hydrochaeris | reverse complement strand
CTCACAGGAACCCCGCAAATCCTCCTCCATGAGCTCTCCCATTTAAAGCCTCTGTATAAACTCTCTCATACTACTCACAGAAGGTAAAATTTCACAACCAGTCCTCACAAAGGGGTTATCTAGAGGGCCTCCAGCAACCCCCCTGGAGTCTCCACCCTTGACTTCATATTGAGCATTACATAAAAACATACACATGTGAACTACACAAATTACAATTATCAGTACAAAACATTCCAAGATCCCCGCGCCCAGTTTCCATATGTGGTGTCCTTTTCCTGGGGAAGCGATTGTCACAAGGCGTGGATGGACTAGGACGCGGCATGGACAGAAAAGTGCGCCACACCTATCTCTATTCCTTTTATTTTTCTCTTTTGTTCAATTGCTCTTGCTAACGTTTCCTGGACTATATTGAATAGGAGCAGTGATAGTGGACATCCTTGTCTTGTTCTTGGTTTTAGAGTGAAAACTTTCAGTTTTTGTCCATTTAATATGACATTGACTATTGTTTTGTTATAGATGGCTTTTATCACATTGAGGTGAGAGCAGCTATTCTAATTTTCTCTAGGGTTCTTATCGTGAATGAGTGTTGGACTTTATCAAAAGTGTTTTCTGCATCTATAGAGACTATCATGTGATTTTTGTCTTTGCCTCTGTGATATGATATATTACTTTTATTGATTTGCATATATTGAATCAGCCCTGCCTTCCTGTGATGACTCTCACCTGGTTATGGTGTATAATCTTCTTCCAGTTTGCTGCATTCTGTTTGCTAGCATTTTATTGAGAATTGTGTTGAGAAGTCAGCTGTGATTCTAATCAGCTTTCTTTTATAGGTGATCTGTTTGTTTTCTCTGACAGCTTTTAACATTCTGTTTTTGTGCTGAATTTTTGGGATCTTGAATATTATATGTCTGGGTGTAGATTTATTTTGGTTATGGCAGTTTGGACTTCTATATTCCTCAGATTATGTTCCTATTCTTTCAAAATTTTCTGCTATTACTTTTGCAAACTTTTTATTTTATTTTATTTGTGTTGACTCCTGCTTTTTCCTTGATTCCTATCAGTCTTATATATTTTTTCTTTGCATTGTCTTGGCTGTTGAATTATTTCATGGTCCCTTGTTACTTTTAAGAGACCTTTCCTTTCATGATTGCTAGCTGTGGTCATGTCTTCAAGGTCTGAAAGTCTATCTTTAGTTTTGTTCAAGCAGTTTTGCCAGCTTTCAGTGGACTTTTTAATTTCCTGGATATCTCTTTGAATGTCTCATACATTCTATTTCTTTCCTGTATTGTTCATTCAAAGTTTCCATCATTTTTCCCTGCTCCTGGTTTTTTTTTGTTAATCTGTGTCTTCTCCATCTATATTGAATAATTCTTTCATTAAGCTTCTCAGATCTTTTTTTTATCTGAAAGATTATTTCTGATTCAATTTTTCTCTATAGCCTGGTGAGTTTGTTTCTTTACTTTATCTGCTATCTTTTCAGAAATTTTAGGGGTGTGGTATCTTCCAATTTCTACTATGTCAGTGTCTTTTATATTTGTTCTGGATGGGTGGAGTTCTTAGATTGCATTTTGCTTTTTTTGCTTTGTCATTTTCACCTCTTGGTTCATATCTTGGTCCTTCCAATCTCACTAGTCTCACCTGGCCATCATGTGCCTCTTACTCAGGGTCCCTCTGTGTGGCTTGCATTCACCCAGCTGCTGGGTCCCACAGTGTAGAGGAGAGGCAGTCACCTGAATCCCTCCTGTGGGGCCAGTTGGATGAGTCCTGAAGTTCCCCTGGCTGACCAGCCTAGGAGTACTGATGTGAAACACACCTTGGCTGGTCTTGCTTCTGCTGCTTCAGACTTTTCCAGGCTGCTGACCCAAATGTCCATGAGGTGCACCCCAGCCTGGCCCTACTATGTTTAGTGGAGGTCTTACATTAAAAATGTTCCAGAGTGTGTTTTTAATAGTCAAAAATTAAAATTTTAAAAATTTATAAAGTAAAAATTTTATGGTAAGCTAAAGTAAATTCATTATTGAGGGAGAAAATTAATTTTGTTTTCCAGTTTAGCTTTGCCTCTGTGTACAGTGTTCCTATGGTCTACTGGTGGGTGTGGTGACGTCTCCACCTTCAGATTCTCTTCAGCCTCTTCAGCTCCCCCGGGGCAACCCTCATCCACCAGCTCCATTCGCGATGAGCACCCTGGATCAGTCAGCACTCATTGTATCTTTAGTAACTGCATTTCACTGCATTGTTTATACACTTTGGTGTGGTCAGACACACGGATACTTATTGTGCTGCAGTTGCCTGTAGGACTTCTTATAGCAGCGTGCATGGATCTATTGTGAGGAGCAACTGGCCACATGGCACAGCCCAGGGTATACAAGTCTCTCAAGCCAGCTTTGGGCAAATGCACTGTGAGGTGCAAGCAGTTTGGAAAACTGAGTAATGAATTTCATTCAGTGCATCACAACAGTTAAGGGATACATGACTATTTAAGCACAATGAACACTACAAAATAGAGAGAACCGAGCTCCACAGGAAATAAGTCAAAGGCCAATGGCATGAAGTGAGCATGGGAAAAAAAGACTATAACTATCATCCTGGGATAAAAATAAAGCATATTTCACTCTGCAAGAAATATGTTTTGTGTGAAAAAGAAGAAAATAGAATAATAAATAAATAAAAATATCAAATAGCATACTGGAGACAGCAGAAGAATGAATTGCTAGCAAAAAATTGGGGAAGGGCACTGTCTGGACTTTATCACAAAATGACAAGAACTTTAAAAAAGGTGTAAGGTAAGGAGAACAGAATGAATGCAAACTACAATAAAAACCATAATATAAAAATCAAAACTTAGAGTTGAACTAAAACATGCAGGGCTTCCTGAGTGCTTACCAAAATAAGTAAAAACAAAAGCTTTCTTTCTATGCACATTATCTGATAAAATTTCACACATCAAAAATAAACTATGTCAGCTGTTTGCAGAGAGAAACATATCACATAAAAAAATTATCTACTAAGTAAAAGCCGGACAGGATCAGATATACACTATGGCCATAAAGAAAATTCCAGAATATGGAGAGCTATAGAATTATAGCCAGTATCCCTATGTAGCTTTTAAATTTAAATTCACTGGCATAAAATAAAAAGGATAATTCAAATGCACAATCACACCAGACAGTCTCAGTGGCTCCCGGCGACAGCACTGGGCATGTGTGCAAACCCAGGACACCTTCCTCATCACAGAAGCTTCCACTGGCCCAGCTCTGCCACGGAGCTGGATGCCCACAGTCCTCAGGGGAGGGCATCTCATGGAAGCATTCTCCACTGAGAAACTAATTCACAGGCGAGGAAAGTACAGTGTCACAACTGTTTATAATTCACAGATACAAAGGTTCATTAGAAAATATGTAAGGGATTCAAATTGAAAGAGGAATATTTTTGTTACAAGAAAAAGTGCCCAGTAAATCAAACAGAATCAAATCTGCATAACTATACTGAGGCATTCATTTAAAATAGTGACCATGTGGCGATTTCTCAAAAAAAAAAAAAATATATATATATAAATTCCATTTTACTCAGCTATCACCTTTTTAGGTATCTTCCCCAAAGAGTTAAGATCATCATATTGCAGGAATGCAGACACACAAATAAAAAGGTAAGTAGGAAATAGGAACTAGGGAAAAGTTCGAATATTTAAATATTTCTCCAGATTACTTTTTCTATTATTTCAAAAGTATTTTAATATGTATGTTAATTTGTTCCATTTATAATACTGGTTCATCTTAGTTGAAAAGAAGGACGTTGTAGTAGCTATTTATTCTTTCTCAGAACCACGCTGGTCTCTATTGGACTCTGAGCAGCTGCTCTGAAGATAATAATACACAATGTCTCAATGACTAATATTCTCTGACTATTTTGTTATAAAATTTTGTTTTAATTTTTTACAATAAAAACATGACTATACATTAGATTACAATCTCAACAAATTCTAAGATGAAATATAGGAAGCTCACTTTACTAACATGGGACAGTCAGTTGGGTTGCAGGGTGAAATCTATTCACCTGGAAACTGAATACAGTCTTGGAATGAGTGTCGGGGCGGGTGTTACATTACCACAGTCGCATACTGCTGCCAAGCTACTAGAAATTCCTTTATCTGAAAGCACTAAATTATCGTGTTTGAAAACATCATTTTAAATATTCAACTTGAAAAGTTAGGGGAAAATAAACCTAATTCTTAAGGAAATAATACATAAGGAAAAGGAGAAGTTGGTGGAATGGAATTTGAAATAAAGATGTGATCCATACAAGTGAAAACTATTTTTAAATAACTTAAAACAATAAAAGGCAGATGCACTGGCTGGAAAAGTAGACCTTGGAGACTGAACCCTCCGAACTGTGTCCACTGCCAGGTGGGTACTCACTGGCGAGAGAGGAGAACAGTGGTGACTAAAGTCCTCCCTGTTCCGGAAGGGGCAGGGACTGTGGACTCTGGGTTAGAACATTAAGAGAGCCAGAGCTGAGATGCTTGTGTAGTGACTTTAAAACCAAAACCGGAACAAGCAAGCAAACAGCCCTTTTAGGTTCACAGCAAATCTGAGCAGAGCTCCTGGGTACCCCGGCTCCTCTCCCAGCCCCACCTTCCCCAGAGCATCTGGGGTCACAGGACAGCACTTCCTGAAATAGATCAACCTGCACGGGACACATCAGTGTCACGCCTGAGGCCATAGTTCACGTCTTGGTTCTGTGGATGCCATGGGATCGCACAAACCTAAGCCCATGTTCACGCACCCTAGAGAATGGATCCTCTGCCTTTCTTCTCCGCCACTCCACAGGTTCTGACAGCCAGGGGTCCTTTTCCTGAGCACAGTGTCGCCCTTTGCAGAATGTCACACAGTGGGCATCCTGTAGTGAGCAGCCTCTTCAGGCTGGCTGCTTTCCCTGGGCAGCATGCATTTAGGTTCGCTCCGTGTCTGTTTCAGCTGATCAGCTCTTTGCTTTTTAGCACTGAAAAGCAGCTCATTGTCTGGACATCCCACAGATACGCATTCACCTACTGAAAGAGATCTTGGTTGCTCCCGAGTGTGGCAATTATACATAAAGCTAGGCTGAATACCTAGATGCAGGTTTTTGTGTAGAAAGGAATTTCAGCTCATTTCAGTAAACACAAGGAGTGTGATCACGCAGTCATATTGTGCAGTATTTTTCATTTTGTAAGAGACTGTCAAGCTACCTTCCTGTCGCAGTGAATGGGCTCCTGGTGCTGGCTTTCTTATCAATACGGTGCTCTGTGTTCTGGACTTCAGCCTCTGCGAGGTTCATGGCAGTATCCAGGGACTTAGACCGTAGCTCTTAGGAGTACAGGACACTGACCATCTCTTCATGTCATTAGCCATCTGCATATCATCTGTGCGGGGTCCAGATCTTTCCCTCATTTTAAAAATCACATTCTTAATTTTCTTAGATTTGGTTTAGAAAGTCTTGTGTGCTTTCGATAATAGACTTTTGTTAGATATATCTTTTGCAAGCATTTTTCCTGGTCTCTGGGTTGCCTTTGCCTTTTTGTGAATTTTTTAAAATCCCCTATTCAGGTTATTTAAAGATGCACATCCATGGCATCCTGGTTTCCAGTTTCTGATGAGAATTCAGCACGCTTATCTCTTCTTTCTGTAGGATGGACGATGTGCCTGTCCTCTGCGGCCATTTTCAGGATTTTCTCTTTTCTTTGATTTTTGGCAGCTTGAATTTTTAGGTCTCTGGGTGTAATGCTGTTTCTAATTATCTTACTTTGGGATGCATGAGGCTCTTAGGGTTCTTTTTTTTTTCAGTTATTTCCTCCAATCTGTATTCTTTCACATTTTCTCTCTTCCTCAGTGAAAAATCTCAGGCTGTGATTTCAATTACAGTTTCACATACAATTTGCTACTTAACCCCATCTCCTTGGGCATGGGGAATTTACTCAGTTTAATTCCTTTGCCTTGTGCATGTCTTTCTCTTTCTTTCTCTCTCTCTACTTCTTTCTTCTTTCCTTCCCTTCCCCTTCCTTCCTCCTCCCCTTCTCCTTCCCTTCTCTTCCCTTCCCTTCCCTTCCCTCTTTCTCTTTCTCTTTCTCTTTCTCTTTCTCTTTCTCTTTCTCTTTCTCTTTCTCTTTCTCTTTCTCTTTCTCTTTCTCTTTCTCTTTCTCTTTCTCTTTCTCTTTCTCTTTCCCTTTCCCTTTCCCTTTCCCTTTCCCTTTCCCTTTCTCTTTCCCTTTCCCTTTCCCTTTCTATTGTTTGCTGGTACTGGGAATTGACCTTAAACCTTTCAGTCGGAGCTACATCTCTGGCCCTTGGTTAGTTTTTATTTGGAGGCACTTTCCCCAAGTCTCTAGGTGGTTCAGGTCAGGTTCAAACTTGTGACCCTCCTGCCTCTGCCTCTTACAGTCCTGGGCTTGCAGCTGTGCATCGCCAGGCCTGGACTGCTGCTGGCCTTTCAGAGGATTCATTTCCTCTTCTAGTATTTCCAGTGTGCTGTGTCTATCTAGTAGGGTTTCTATTTCAGTATTACACTGTTTAGTTCCAGGTTTTATTTGCCTAACAGGTTTTATTTCTTTGTCAATATCCTCCCTCTGTTCATTTATTGAGACCCTTAAATATGTTTATAACAACTTAAGTCCTTAAATATATTTATAACAACAAATATATTAAATATATTTATAACAACTTTACATTCTTTATTATTAAATATGATGAATCATCGTGAAACCACTATTATTTTCAGTTAATTTACATTTGTCTAGAAAACTAATCTTGAAGCTAGTAAGAAAAAGTTAGTGAACTGGATATATAATGAACATATATTATTAAATAACTTTTGTGTTTGAACACATTCAAATGAAAATGTGTAACACTTTAGACTCCATGTTTTATTAATATATGTTTATGCTACATATTTAACACATCATCATGGGGAATTGGTATGTATACATTGCATTTTTGATAATTTTTACTCCGACTTCTCCCCCTTTTCCCTCCTATAAGACTTATTTTACATTATAAAATTTTAATGGTAGAATTAAGGTGTAGAACTTTGCTTGGTTAGGATGCTTCACTGGTGTAAAGACCTATGTTCTTTTCAAATCAGTCTAATTCGCAGGAATTCTAATTCCAGTTTACATGTGATGTTGTGTGTGTGTAGAATGACCTGCTGACTTGTAGGCTGATCTAGGAGGAGCCAGTCCATCTACAGAAGGCTGCAGTGCTGTTTACTACGTGCGGAGAGTAGAAACTAAGGCAGGAGCAGGCAGGGGCCACAGCCCTAGGTGCCGGGGACTGGGCTTCAGCGCGGCTAATACTCACCCCAACTTAACCTGATATTTTACCTACGTTATCACATTACTTTTTAAACTAGAGTTTCCCCCCAGTTTCCCCTTGTCATTTATTCTTAACTCAGCTGCTAAAAGAGTAAAATGCAAAATCAGGTGAGCTCACTTTTATGTGCTTTCCATCTCACTCAAAGGCTAATGTCCACACAGGAATTGTAGGCTAACTAGGACCTGCCTCTTGTTTGTTTCTTTTCTTTTAAATTCTTCTTATCTCTCCTTATACTTTGTCCTTTCGGTTCAGCAAACACACCGGACATTCTTCTGCCTTGGTGAGAAGGGTGCAGGGGAGCCTGAGTGGGCTCCAGCAGGTGGGAGGGCCGCTGGGCCTCCTGGCTTGGGAAGAGTCAGTTTGGAACTGGGAAATGGAACTCCCAACCTCCAATTGTCAGATATACTAAGCTGGTGTCCCTGAAATCGAGGAAGGAAAGCCAAAGGACACAGGAGACTAAGAGTGGGAAAGATTCACTGAAGAACAAGCAGAGCTGCTAGAGGGCGGAGAGGTCCCAGCAGTGGGGTGTGGCTGGAGCCCTCTGTCAGGTGTTATTTATACTGCAAAGTTGTACTGCGGGTACCGCATGACTCAAGCTATGCTCAGCCTAGAGGACCCTAAACATGGCCATTTAGATACTACTGAGCCAACGGGGAAATGGGTCACGTAGCAGGGTACATGAAAGGACAAGGAGTCTTGGGAAAAGGGTGGGTCTGACGCGCTGGTGACTGAGGTCTGTCTGAAGTCCCCAGACCATGTGGCGCTAATTAGAGCACAATTCCAAGTTGACGTTTATCCTCTAGGGAGGCAGGCAGGGCTGCCCTGTGTCTTCATCCTGAGGTCTGGCCTTCTTCAGGGCTCCCCACAGTTCTGACATCTTTACTTTTCCTGCTGACTTCCTTGAGAACTCCATCTTTCTCTTACTGTATATTAATTTCTTATCTAATTTAGTTGCCTATAATAAGCTGGCATTTGAAAGTTGGGTCCATTTGCACATCTGAAATTGTCTGTGTGGGTAGTGTCTTCTGGCAGATTTTGAATGCTCCAATGCTTTGCAGCGTTGATATGGGAGAAGGCCACCTGTACCATGTCTCTGTCTGCACAGTGGCTTTGATTTTTGAACTCTTCCTTTCTCCCTAGATATGGAATCTTGCAGTCTGCCTGCATCTCCTGAACCCTCTATCACAGGGAGAAGAGATTTGCTGTATCTAACTCTCTTCTGTCCTGGAAACACTCCTGCATCCCTTTGGCAGGATTTTCCTCTCCCCTATGGAGGCCTTCATTCCAAAAGGATTTGTCTGCTGCCCTGGCCACCCAGGCTGGGGCCAGCTCCGTTCCAGTTTTCATGGCAAGTGCGGTGATGTAGGCTACATTCTGAGATAAGCTTTTATTTGTATCTCTACATAAACAAGGAGCTGCTAGAAAGTATTTTAACTGAGGGAAAACATAAGACATATGGTGAGGAATCTGAATTCAAGAGCATAAATACTGTTTATCTGACGGTATAAATATGTCATTTCAGATCATTTCAAAAAAATGGGAAGATAGACTATTTGATGTAAGGAAACCAAGAAAGAAGAAAGCAGGACCTGGAGAAGTCTTCCCTTCCCACCTAACATTTTATTTGTTATTCACTGTAAACACCAACAAGAATGATGTCAGGGGAGTGACAGAAGCTATCTAATTTAGCTGCCTATAATAGTAACTAAGAATGGTTATGCTGCTGGGCATGGTGGTGCATGCTCAAGAGGCTGAGACAGGAGAATTCCTTTAAATTCGAGGCCAGCCTGGGTTACAAAGTGAGTTAAAAGCCATCCTGAACTTCATGGCAAGACCCTGTCTCCAAATAAACAGACAAACAAGAACGGCAATACTCTGCTTAACAGGGGGAACTCCACATAGTATGTTCAAGCTTGTTTTATTTCACCTGGAAAATTTTTAGAGCCACATTTTATCTATCTAAAATATACAGTTCAACTAGGAAGAACTATTGACTGTGAAGTATAAAATGGTTGATTAATGTTGCAGTGTTGTGATCGAGGTTTATTTAGGAAACATTTAAACTCAGAAACGCATAGTTTAAATCCCTTCCTGCATAAACTGATTTTCATCTTATCTCCGGCTCTCAGTAATCCATATGATTTCTCTACTGTGCTCTCTCCAGCCTGTGAGGTATTTAGTTACTGTCAGTGACAAGCACAGTCTAAATGACGATGCAAATAAGCAGAATGACTTAGATAACGGTCTGTTGGCTTTGGCAAAACAGACAGAGGACTCGGTAGAGAGTTGCTAGCAGAGCAATTTTAGATAAACAATGGGAAAATTGTATTATGTTCTATTATTACAGCACATTTCACAGTTAATTGTAACTAATAATGCAGAAGGATCTGTGGGGTGAAATGAAATCACTGGGACTCCAGTCCTAAGAGCTGAGAATAACTCGACGCTGAACTTTTTTTCTCTGTCATACAAGGCTGTGTTACTTACTTGATGCAGCATTTGAAATGGAAACAAAACTTTGCCAAATGCTTCTGTTTGTGAGCCAAATTGTTTGTAAACAAAAGCATTCATGAACCATGACACCACCGTACTTTAATTCTTTCTGTAAAGATCTTTCGCTTTCTTGGTTAGGTTAGTTCTGACGTCTTGCATTTTTCTTCATGCTACTTTGACTGATATCATTTTCATAAGTTCCTTCTCATTGAGTTCATTACAGTAATACTCTGGTTCACAGAGGCCTCTGCTCATGAACAATTTGTTTGGCAAACAGATGTGTTTGGAAAAATTTCACTTCCATTCAAGAATTGTGCATCGAGTGATTAATATGACTGCAACCATCTTTCCCAGAATTATGGAAAAATTAAGTACATGATCCAAAATAGTACTGTACTGGTATACACAAATGCTATTGATTTTGTGTGTTCAATTGTATCCTGCTACGCTGAAGTTGGTTTTCTGATGGAGTTCTTTGGATCTTCTAACAGTGTTTCATGTCATTTTCAAACATTAATTTGAGTGCTTCCTTCCCTGTATGTACATCCTTTATTTCCTTCTCTTGCCTAATTGCTTTTGTAAAGAAAAATATAAAGTAGTAAATGTTGAAGATGTGAAGAAATTGGAACCCTCGTCAATTTCTGATATAAATATAAAATGGTCCAGCCACTATGGAAAAAAGAGATGAGGATTCCTCAAAGAAATAAATATACAGTTACTTTAAAGTCCTAGAATTTCATTTTTAGGCACTGTACACACTAGAAGAATTGATTGCAAGGATTTAAATATTCCCATACATTTTTTAGTCAAATAAACATTATTAACAACAGCTGAAATGTAGAAACTATCTAAGTGTTCATTGGTAGACTGATATATAGTAAAATGTAATGTGTATGTAAAATATAATAGTATTATTAATTTTCAAAAAAAATGAATGCAGTTTCCATATATACTACAAGAACAACCTTGTTTATAGCATCCTGAAAACAGCAGTCACAGAAAAACAATTAGTGCACAATTCCACTTTAATAAGATGGCTATAATAGTACCATTAGTCAAGTTCATAAACAGAAAGTGGAATGGCTTTCTCCAGGGACTACAGAGTGGGCCAGAGGAAGGCAGAAATGACAGAATAGCATTTAATAGTACAGATCTTTATTTAGGAAAGATGAAAAGTTCTAGAAATGAATTATAGCTATGGTTGCACAATAAGGTAAGGGTACTTACAGTCCCAGAACCGTACATTTAAAAATGAAAAATTAATGATCATATACATATTTCCATAATAAAAAATAAACTTTCATGACAAGAGAACTGTAATGGTGCAACTATTTTTTCTCTCAGAAGAAATCCAGTAACTGTGTGTAGAAGACTGAGATGTAGTAACTTGTATAAAACTCTGATCCCATTAAATTTTTCTGAATTTTCCTTGTGTCAACAATTTTTCTCTCTGATCTTACCTACTAACAGACCTTAGACTCTTACTGCACGTGTGATGATCATCAGGAGGAAGGAAGGTAGGAGACGGCCTTTACCTCTAAAGCAGGCAAAAAGAGAAGTAAAAACCCAGAAAGACCTGCAGTTGATCTTATGGCTAAGATCACAGTGCTATTGACAAAAAGGGAAAGTACTAGATGAAGCCATGTTTCACATGACTTTTCAGTGGCTGTCTAGCCAGCCTCTGTCATTTTCTCACACGGAATTGTACTTAGGTGGACTGGTGAGAATCTTCTGCACTAGCTTGGAATTTCTTTAGTTGTGACGTAGGAGTCTTTCTTTTTTGGTACCAGGAATCGAACTCACGACCTCATGCTTGCCAGGCAGGCGGCTTATGCCTCTGAGTTAAACCCCCAGCGTAGGAGTCTTTCTCTAAACACGTGGGCGCAGCATGCGATGAACAGTAAACACATGAACTTGCTAACATCTGATGAAATCCAAGTCAGCCCATGGAATCTTTTAAGTTTTTATACTGTGTGATAAATATCTTTCTTTAAGAATTGCAGTGTCACGAGTGTTGAATACATAGATATTTAATCATCATAAAACATCATATAGTTAAAATGATAAAAACAACATAAAGTTAAAAAAAGGTTAAAGCATACAGAACACAGGAGTCTTTTTGGATCTTGTTAAATTTTAAAGCATCTTTGAAAAATGGCAATTATTGGTAGAAAGCTAAAATGTGACTAGAATTCCAGAAAGAGAAGAAAACCAGTGTAGTGAAGGGCAGAGTAGCAAGAAAAAGCAAAGCTTTAGTCAGAGAACAGCAAAAATGACAGTTCCTAGTCATGCAGACTTGAGGCAATAATAGTGAGTTCCTTTGAAGTTTCAGGAAATGTAAAAGTCAAATTGCAAGCCTAACGAGCAGTCCAGTAAATTAGGTAAGAGAGGGAACTACTGAAGAATTTGAGTAGGAAATAGACTAAGTCAACTTTTGTTTTGGAAGTATAGCCCCAGAAACATATGGACTGTGAATTTTTAATGTGCTTTATTTTTTAAGTTTAGTCTTATAATTTATAAGAGGAAGTGATTGAAATGGCAGTCAACAATAACAAAGATGTTTAAAACATTCAGGAAACAAAAACTTGAGTAGCTGGTCTTAGTCTATTTTCTGTCGCTGTGAAATGATGCTGGGTGATGTGTGTGTGAGAAGTTATCTGCGTAGTTCTGAGTGGCATCCGGATGGGATCTCATGTAAGCGGGGTCGTTTGCCGAGACAGGATTCTGTCCGGGACCCCACCTTCAATGGGCGGGAGACACATGCCAAAGCCAAACCTGTGCACAGTGTTTTACTAGTCCTCTGAAAATGAGATATGGGCCTGAAAATCACGATAGAGCAACTATTCTGAAAGAAAGGTGAAGGAGCCCTCTCCATATCTTCCATTAATGAAGGAAAGAGTTGAGAAAATGTATATATACACACACAATGAAAAGTGATTCAGATATTTAAAAAAAGAACCCTTGTCACTTATGGCAACGTGGATAAGCCCAGAGGACATTGGGTTAGATGTAATAAACCAGGCACAGACAGACAAACACAGTTTCACTCATATGTGAAAGCTTAAATTCTGGTCTCGCAAAAGTAGAGAGTGGAACAGTGCTTAGCAGAACTTGGGATGGTAGAGAGGAAAGGAAGACAGAGGAAGGTTGATTAATAATCACAAAACTAGACAGTGCTCTAGTGTTTGTTCTGTGGCAGAGTTGAGCTACTGTAGTTCACAATGATTATTGTATAGTTCAAGATAGCTGTAAGAAAGGACTTTGAATGCTCCAAGCATGAAGAAATGATAAATGTTTGAAGTGAAAGGTACGTTAACCACCAGGATGTGCTCATTAGGCCAGGTGTACATATACTGAAATACCACTGTCCTCCATAATGTGCTCAACTCTTGTCAATCAAAAAACAAAATAAAAATTTTAAAAAACCAAAGTGAAACTTCATCTTAAAACTCTGGTATATGCCTGGTGGTAGTCACACTTTATGACATTTTCAACACTGTGTAACCAACAAAGGAGAAATACGTTTACCCCTAACTTCTTTACTAATGTACACGGAAGTTGATGGAGTGCATGGATGTCCTGCCCAATGCAAAGCTCCAATGAAAGTTGGCCTAGGCACACACACCTGAGAGGATCAGGACAGGTAACACACAAGAAACTACAGGTTTCCCAGTTCCTGCATTTTGTGTGACGTTCTTTAGCCTCAAGTTTCAGATTTATGTGAGGTTCAAAACACATTTATGAGTTTCACTTTAAGTCACCAAGATTTTCATGAGTTTCTTAGAAAGACATCAATAGCTGTTCACCCAAGGCTCTCTTTTGATACCTCTGGAAACTAAGAAAGAAAAATTTGGGAAATTGTTCATGAACGTACTTACAGTTTTGCCTGCAGTCTTGAAGCAGGTTGAAAAAGAGCCAAGTTCAGGACAGTGTGGCAGTGACTTCAAAAGGCTCCAGCTCTGCTCGTGGATGTGGAAGAGAGCCGTGGCATGACGGGTTCACTAATCGCACAGATCCTCAAACTTAGCGTTTAATACAAAAATTTGTGAATGAACCAGAGATATGTTTATGTAAGACATCACGGTTATCAGAAGAAGAAAATAAAACCTCTGGTGATGTCAAAGTGGGTCCAAAAATTTTGATTGACAGGAAAATCTCAATTATATGACAAGAAATTGGGAAATAACCCATAAATTTGTTGTTAAATTTAGCTGACAAGTTAGGCTAAAAAGATCATTTTATTAGACAGCCATGCCCTTTGAATTACAGAATATCTAATAAGAAAGCTGGTATAAAAATAATAAACCTCTTGTGTAGCCAGAGAATTGCCCACAAGGCCAACATGGTTTTCCTGTTTTGATGTTGGTGGTGTGTGTGTGCGCGCGTGTGTGTGCACGTGCGCGCGTGTGTGTGTGTGTTGATGCTTCTGAGAATTAAACCCACGGTGTCATGGCTGGTACATACAATACCAGTGAGCCACATCACCAGCGCCACAGTCAATGAAAAGGTGTACTAATCTGCAGGAAGACCACCAGCAACTTCAGCAATTTCTGGAGAAGCAAATTCAATGAAAATATTTATAAAACTTGAGCAAATCTCAGCAGTGTTTTGCAGCATTTCTTGACTTAACAGCGCTCCACGGCGCAGGGCAGCGGCAGAATCCGTCCCCCCATCTTTCCCATCCGAGTTTAAGATTTGATGGCTGGAACCAGCTCAGAACCACAACCCAGGAAACTCCGCGGAGCCTGACTGCGTCCGGCACCGAGCAGGCTTCGCTCCGGGCTGAGGGGCGCCCTGCAGGTGCTGTGCTGGTCTCCAAATGTTGCCATTTGGCACCTCTCTCGGCCTCCAGAGACTGAGCAGCACTAGGGTCCGAGCTTGTTTTTACGGTCTTTCTGGCTGCTTTAAGTGACATGTGAGGAAAACCAAAGAAGAATTTCAGAAACATTGTCCCTGCTACAGTTTGAATCCGGAATGTCTCTCAAAGGCCCAAGTGCTCGAGCTTTGGTTCCTGACTCCACCGTTATCGGGAGGTGGCGGAGCCTTCAAATGAGGCGGCCTCTGGGAAGACCTAGGTCCCTGAGGGCAGCGCGAATGTGGGCCCCAGGTCTCCTGCACACTCGCCACGTGGTGCACGGTCTGCTTCCCCACGCGCTTGTCGCCACAGCGAGCTGCCGTGTCACAGGTGTAGAGGGAACTGGACAGGCCAACCGCGGACTGAAACATCCAACACTGGGCACAAAAATAGGACTTTTCTCTGTCTGAGTTATCATCTGAGCATGTCCTGTCATGAAGGGCAGCTAAAATAGGCATTTCTCTGAAGACTAAGTTGAATTCTTAGTAATATCTCACGTTAAAAATGAGTCACTAAAAATTATTGTGAGGAAAACAATGGTAAGGTGCCCTGTTTTAAATTTCTCTGCAAATGGCTTTCAATTCTCATTTATCTTTGTGTAAGCCAAATCTGAAAACTGTATGTAACAGATTATGGTCATGAATTACATGACAAATAGAACATCCCAACTGATCTGCCAATTTCCAAACCTTGCATGAAAGAGACTTGATACCACATAAGAAAAAGTCTATTGATTGATTGGCAAAACATCTCTCTCTCTCTCTCTACATATATATATATATATATATATATATATATATATATACACACACACACACACACACACATATATATTGCACATTAAAGTAAAACGTGTAAGATGTGTATTTGTCTATTACACATACATATTAATGTATCATTCATATCACACAATTCTTTAATTGAAATTTCCATTTAACCATCTAAATAGTTGGAAGAACCATTTCCAACAAAGTACTGCTAACAGAATAATCACATGCTCTCTTAGATATCAACTTAAAACTGACAAAAATTCAGGAAAACCTTGAGATGTAGGATGATGACTATGAATCAAGTAAAATTTTCCTCGAAAGGAAAAACTGAAAATTGCATGGCCAAGCAAAGCTTCGCCCTGTTCCAGCACGTTGCACAGCAGAACTTGGTGCACAACAAAACAAGTAGACAAATACAAAATTCCAAGTAATTGAAAGGTGGAAAAGAACCCATGAGTGCAAAATAGCTGAAGAAACTGAGGCACAACAGTGAGGTAAGACTAAAGGGACAACAGTGAGATAAGAGTCCAACACCAGACTTGGTCTCAAATCTCCCAGCTGTGTGATTTTGAACAAATAACTTCTTCTGGGTCTTAGTTTCCTTTTCTGTTAAAAAAGAAGAAAGTTCCCTCGTCCATAAGGACATTGAGAGTATGTGTAAGTTAGTCCAGGCAAGGTGCATAGCACAGTACGTGGCACACATTAGGCAGTCAGTGAACGCTCTCTCTAACAATAAAAGGCACTGTGCCATGGTACTGCGTGGAGTAACTTGGGAGTGGTGACCAAGAATCCACTTTCCAGTTATGTAAACTTCTTTCTTGAAGGTGAATGATTGTTGCTATTTTTAAAAGGATGTCAAGTATACAAATCCATAATGTATGGGTTGTGTATGAAAATTTGTCTTTACAGGCTCTGATGAACTAACTAACGGTCAGCTTGCAGCAGCCAGCTGCACTGAATCAGCTCGGTCTGGGTATGGAAGGCCCACTGAGGGTTGTTGCCAGCCATACGCTAGGAGAACTGGAGATGAATATGGTGTGCTGTGGATTCTCCTAGAAGGGCTCGTCCTGCTGGTTTTCCTGATATGAACTCAGTTGTTCTCATCGTCATCAGAGGATCTCAGGTCCCCACTGTTGCTGAGGATGGCAGCAGTTGTCTTTGGGGGAGCTCTCATCCTTAGCTTGAGCATTGCTTCCTGGCTCCAGTGCAGCTCCCTCTGCCTGCTGGCACAGATTCTTCATCCCACTGGGGCAGACTTCCTGGCTTCCATCGCTGACCTTTGGGCCTTCCCAGTGCAGAGCCTTGATACAGACTTGCAGGAGACATTATTGTAGGCTCTAGGTCTTCACCTGGATTCATGCAGGCCATTTCCGTGGGATCCAGCCCCTCAACTGGATTCTTTGGGTGTCTAGTGCATGGACAGATCTCCTGCACTCTTCCGTTTTAACTCTTTGGGTGAATATTAGAAAATAATGCTATACATTATGTGTCCTGTCTTAAATCTATTTCCTTGCAAAGCCTGACTTCAACATACATTGTACATCTGTATGTGCATGTGCGTAGATAATAAAGATGATGTGGATGCCTTTCTTTTATGTCCAGATAAATAGAAAAAAATCACGTTTCCCTGCTTCATCCACAAACATACCTGTCTCTGCAGTGGGAACCAGAAGGACTTCAGTCTCTGGAAGCAATAAAAGAAGCACAATCAAAGATGTACCATTCCTCCAGAAACATCTCACGTTTTCCCTGTTATATTAAATTACTGTGTCTACCACGAGTTGGTAAAAATATACATAATTTTAGTTGCCTGTTAGAGAATTTATTTGGGAAGCTATTAAATTATTTTTATTTTTAAACTATTTATTCATCTAACTTATCACAGAGCTGGGGGTGAAACTCAGGGCTTCACATAAGCGAGGCCAGCCCCGTCACTGAACCTTAGCCTCAGACCGAAAAGCTATTAGATTTGCACATAAGGGGTTCTAAGATTTTTATATTTTGAAAACATATGTGTGTCTATAAATTTGTGCATGTACATAAAGGTAAGCGCAGAGAAAATGCTCTGAACATTGACTGTTTCAAGGAACAGAGACTGGGGTTAAGGATGTAAGGAACTGAGGGGGAAGTTACTGTTTTTTTAAAAATATATTTCTGTTAGTTAACGCACTGAGTAAATATTTATGACATCTAATTTTAAAAGTCCAGTGTAATGAAGTGAACAGGTGAGTAACCAGATTATTAGTGCAGTGATTGACTTGGGTAAACTAATTTCGTAGTTTGAGATGGCAGGAAAAATGTTTTTTATTCATAGTTAGGTAATTCTCAGAATATTTGTATGCCAGGCACTTCATACAAATTATTTATGGAAAATGATTTGGAAGTCTGGGAAAGAAATTAAGCTTTTCTTTGATGACAATAGAGAATTAACATTTCAGTGAAGAATTGTGGTTGCAAAATCTAAGAAAAGAAGAAAATCTAGAAAGCATTTGGGATTGCTTTTTTCCTAAGAGTATCTGCCAATTTCTAAACAGGTAGCTAAAAAGGCCAGCTGCTAAGATGAGTAACAGAGCAGGTCTAAGGAGATAAAAATTAGAGTGGAGGTCTTGTCAGTGAAGGAAACTGGTGCCTGCAAAACCTCAGCTTTCAATTAGGGTTCCGAAGGCCTTACACTCCTGACAGGTAAGGATGGAACAGAAATCAAACAATCCCGACCGAGTCTACAGCACAGCTAAACAGGCTCAATTCTTGATTAAACTCATGTGTCCTGGAGTAGCCAGTTCAATGAGCAAAACAAAGTTATTCCCAGATGCAAATGTGATTTTTATTATGACAGCAACTAAACCTCAATTTATCTCCTCAGTTCATTATATACAATGTCCAGCACTTAGTCAAAACTAACAATGATATGCAAGACAAGACAGCAAGACTGAGAATTCAGAGGAGCATTGCTTATGAAAAGAAACGTCAGATACAAGTTTCAAGAGCTGTTCCTAATATATTTAAGCATATCAAAGAAAAGACAATCTCAGTGGAGAACTGAAAACTATTTAATAAAAACTCAGTAAAATACATTATTTTCTTCTATATTGCACAATCTTGAACAGTTTTTAGAATCCTCTAAAGTAATCACTTCAGTACTGAAGAACCCTATTAATCCACACTTGATGAACCTTAGAACAATTTTCATAACAGTAACTACTCAGAAGTTATAAAATTTAGAAGATGCAAAATTTCTTTAACAGTAATTTTTTACCTTCCAAACATCATGAATCTTTATGATCATTTTATATTTTGGAAAGTTTGTTTTACTTTCCTTCTTAAATGACTAATCTCATCCAGTCATCGGTATCTCATTTCTTATTCCCACATAATTTTTAATTTAATACCCTCTCATTGAAAAAACTTCTAATGATTTTCTAATTATATCTATTATGAATGTAAATGAGTAGCTACAGAAAAGGACTAAATAATATATGCACTACCGAGAAAATATCATTGAACCATAAAAACTGAGAACATAATGATGATGGTGTAAGGTTGTGTTGAAAGGCATAAAATTACATAAAAATAAATTAAAATTAAAATCAAGCTTATTGTTTCCTTTCTTCAGAGGAGCAGCTGCTCTGCACTATATTTACTCCCAAAAGGTTAACTCTGCATTGCTCTCTCTCCTTTCTGTTGCTGTGTATGCTTACATACACAGCCACTGTATTTACAAGCCAAGGGCTGAAGGAAACAGTGGGCCATGCCAACTCAGCTTGCTTTTTCTAAACGACTCTCCCCTGACTGAAAATTAAAGATGTATACTTTAAAATAAAATAAAATAAATTCTGAAATTACAAAGTTATGTAACATATTTGGAAGTACAGATTTCTTAAAATAGTTCTCTCTTTTCATGTGACATAAGTAAATTTTAGTAATAATCATATTTGGAAGAAAGCAATCTTTGATGATAAATCATATGATAAGACATTAATAGAATTCTCCTGCTTCTTGATGATATATCATTTATAGTACGCAAATGCTTTCATTGAGCAAAACTTAAAAAGCTTTCTAAAATGCAAAACATCTGTTGGTAGGCATTAACCTGTTACTATGACCAAAGAGGACCAGAGCACACAGATTGTGTAGAGAAGAAGAAATCCTTAAAACGAGCTCACACTTGCGGCTGCTGACAGAACCTAAGGCGTCTGGTGAGCCCTGGTGTAAGGAGAGGGGTCGGAAAGGCAGGCAAAGTGTGGTTTCTGAGAAGCAGATAGTGCTTTGGCCAATACGCTTTGATGCTGCCAAGGCAGCCAGGTATTGAGAAAATAAAACCAGAAGAGAAGCGAGGTGCAGCAAACTATGCCTAAGCCTCGGAACTAATTTTCTCCTTGAGTCATTTACTGATCAATGTGAGAAAGGCAAAAGTCTAAGAAGCCAAGATAGAAATGGTTGAAAGGCATAAAAGGATATTAGTCATCCTTTCCTGATAGGAGATAAACATTGGAGTTCATCACCGCCCAGGCCAGGCTCTAGGAATCTCCCCTCTATGAGCTGAACCGACTGAAAGATGGTGTGGAAGACAACGAGAAATAGAGTGAACCTTATCGAGACTGTGAAGGGGTCTTGGGCCTGCACCCTCTGAAGCCAGATCCAGCTGGTCTAGCTTTCTGCTGTCTGCTGAGAAAAATGCAAATCCTCTCTGGAGCAAGATGACATTCCACGCCTCTTCAATCAAATGCTCACTTTTTAATCAAAGTTACTAGCGCACCAAGAAATAAGACTAAGGAAAAATAGAGGCAACACAAGTAGACCCAAAGAAGACTTAAAGACAGATAAAATCATATATATATTTTAAAATAGCAAATTCATATGTTTCAGAAAATAGAATACAGTGTTAAAAACCTCAAAAAAGAAGTGTGTGGATATTATATAAATAAAAATTACTATAAAAGAAATAAAAACTCTATGCTTATAAAAATAAGCTGATCATGAAGAAGTTTAGTGAGTTCTTAATAGTAAACGTTTATGGGCATACATAAATATTTGCATAATAATGGTACAAAGATGATCAAGAGAAGAGAACTATTATTTAGGAGTAAAACTCATATAATAATTGTAATGAAGTAGGGATTGTTTCATGCTCAATCTTGTAAGTTCTTCATTAGAAGGTATAGTGTGACCATTAAAAGGCATCTTTGAAAATTCAAAAGATGGCATCTTTGAAAATCCCAAATTTGTCAATAGATGTTTTCTAGTTTGGTTTTATAGTTTCTGAAGAAAGAAACTATAAAACCAAACTAGAAAACATCTATTGACAAATAAGAAGGTAGCTATGCAATAGAAAACCAAGTGATAAAAGGCTTTTAGAAAACAGATAGCAAAATGGTAGGAGTAAATTCTACCCACTAATAACCACATAAAGGTAAACAGATTAAACAGTGTGATACAGAGGAACAGATTGGAATAAACGATCAAAATGCCATGATGCCACCAATGAAGACACATTTTCATTTCAGAATGTAGAAGGTTGGAATGTACAAGATGGTAAGAGTGTACCATGCAAAGAGGAGCAAAAGCAGTTCCGAATGCCTACACTAACATCCAACTAAGTACAAGAAAAAGTTGTTTCTGGAAACGAGGAAGAATACATTACAATGATAAAAGGAATCAACCCATCAAAAAAATAAAACAATGATCAGCATATATAGAACTGAAAAGAGAATCCCAAATGCACGATGCAAAACCTGACACAATAGAAAGGAATCATGGAAGGACGTTAGTACCCCGCTTTCAAAAATGGACATAGCAACTGGACAAAAGGTCAATGACAAAACAGAGTCAGAAGCAGCGTTATAAAGTCATTTGAGCTAACAGATACTCATGTAACTTTCTACCCAACAGGAGTAGAGTACATATTATTTTTAAGGGCCCCTGAAGAGATGCTACTGCTGCTAACTAGGGCCCCACACTAAACCCGGGGAGTCCTGGGAAGTGAGCACCCACCCCCTGCTCATACCACCATCCTTGGGAGCCCATTCTGGTCTCAGAAGTTCCTGGGAAGTGCAAACCCTGCCCCCCTCCAATGATGTCCCCCACTAGGTGCCACACCAGTGTCAGAAGGACCCAGGAAACCAGCTCCTCCACAGCAGAGGGCAGCAGAGTTGCCAGCCACCAGACTGGCCCGATGGAAGAAGAGATCGATGCCCAGGAAGAGTTCTGCTTCCGGACTCAAATGATCTATCTCTTCTGGAGATCTTAGAGAGGGTGGGAGCTAAAGGGGCCTCCTGGGATTTCCTTGGGGCCACAGGATCATACCAGGATGGCCGCAGGACCAACATTCTGTGTGGGAGGCCAGGTGGCATGGAAGCAGTCATCAGAGGGGTGGTTCTGAAGAAGAAGCACATCCTCTGTGATCCATCTGGAGGCTGGCACTGCTGTCATTGTCCGCATAAATCAGTGTTCTCGCTTACAATAGGTCGATATGGGCAGCGCTAAGTGTTTTTGCTTTAGTGAAAGCTCATGGTCCTCTTGGTTTCGGTGAAGGGCTATTCATGAATGATTCCTTTGTCAATATCTGGTTGGCATTTGATGTAATTATTGGTGACCTTAGTACCATAGACAAGGTAACATAGTAGCTGTCAGCAACTGGTTGTCTGTCTATGACAATACCAGGGATACCTGGGGATCATAGACATACTGTGGCTCAGTCCTGAAGAATGGGGGACTGGGCCAAAGAATTTGCAATCCCCAGCACAAAACAACAACAACATCAACAACAAACCAGAAACATGAAAAGACGAGGCAACAAATGTCTCCAAAAAGCACCCACCCCCATCAGTACAAGGGAATCAAAGGGGGGAAATAATTGGTTACAAGCAAGATAGTTCTGAAAGGAAACTCAGGGAGGTAAAATAACCCTAAAAGTACTTGGCAAATTTAAACACAATAGAACAAATCACATTATGACTGCAATGAAGCAAATGATCAGCTAGTCTAGAGAAGACACTAATAAATAGCTGGTGGAACAAAGAGAGACAGAGAGAGAGAGGAAGAGAGGGAGAGGGAAGGAGAAGGAGAGGGAGAAGGAGAGGGAGAGGGAGAGAGAACGAACATGAATGCTTAGAATAGAAAAGAATGGGAGTTCAAACAAACGTCCCCAAGAGAAATCCAGGAGATGAAAAGCATGAGAACTCATGGGTAACAGAACTGACCAATGTAAAGACAGAACTAGAGGACAGGGCTGTGGCCAATGGTCTGTTACTGAGTGATACCTTAAAACAGCAAGGAAACATGAAAAATGGATCCAACAGCACCTAGTTGGCTCAAATAGCAATTGGCATTAGGAAAAAAATCAGACGTTAGCAAAAAAAATCAGGGCATAAAAAGTCTATTTACACAAGTAATAGTAGAAAATCTTCCAGAAATGAATTTAACATACAGATAAGTGAAGCATATAGAATATCAGTCATGACCAGAAAAAGCAAAGCAAAGCAAAGAAAACAAAACAAAACAAAACAAAACAAAACAAAACAAAAACACTCCATGCCATTTAATAATTGAATTAGCAGAAATACAATACCAGGACAGAATCATGAAGGTTACTAGAGAAAAGCAATAGGTCACGTATAAAGGAAAACATATTAAAGCTACAACAGATTTTTCAATACAAACATTAAAGGAAAAGAAAGCATGGAATGAAAGCTTCAAGTATGTAAAGGAAACAACTTCCAATCAAGACCATTTTATCCTGCAAAACTATCTTTCAAAATTCATGGAGAATAAGATAATTCAGTGATAAAGAAAACCTAAAGAAATTCTTGACCACCAAACCCATCTTCAAAGTTCTTGAAGTTATTCTGGATGGAGACAATGGAGTTAACAGTGTCAAAATGTCTGATAAAATGAGATCAGTTATGGTTAGCAATTAGGTAGAAGACAAATAAAACAGAGCAGCAAAAGGAACTTAATACAATCACACAAATAAATCAATACCTATCAGTTATAACTATCAATGTAAGTAGAAGCAACTGACAATCAAAAGACACAGATCAGCAGAGTGTATCAGAAACAAAATCCAATGTATACTGTATACAAGAAACACATTTAACACAAAAAGAAATTCATAGATAACAATCAAAGGATGCAAAACAATATTCCAGGCCAGGGATTTAGCTCAGTCACAAAAGCACCTGCCTGGCAAGCATGAATTCATGGGTTTGATGCCTGGTACCAAAAACAAACAAACAAACAAAAACAAAACAAAACAAAACGAAACAAAAAAACCAGAACAAAACACAACCACTAATATTCCATACAATGGGAACCTGAAAACAAGCAGAAATAGCTGTGCTATTTCTGACAAATTGAATTCTAAGTCAAAGTTGATTAGAAGATGCAAAAGACATTACATAGTGGTCAAGGGAACCATTCAACAGGAAAAAAAACCAATTATATATATTCTATATTAATTGTTATATATATAATATATATATATTATATATACATATAATGGTGCACCAATCTTCATAAAACAAACTTCAATGGACATAAAATATCAGATAAGCATCAGTACAGTTAAAGAAGGGTATCTTAATACACCAATATCACAAATAGATCAATTAGACAAAAAAATCAACAAAAAGTATGAACCAAACCAATAAAGAAATAGACTCAACAGATACAATATATACAGTGTCCCACCCACCAACAACATGACTCACATTCTTTGCAGTCACACGTGGGACTGTCTCCAAAATAAAACACATACTAGTGAATAAAGTGTGCGTAAGGAAATGCAAAAGCATTGAAATTCACCACACACATGATCAGATAACAGTGCAATGAAACTAGAAATCAATAGCAAAAGAAGCCATAGGCTTTATGCAGCAAATGGAAATCAATCAGCAGACTTGAAAACTCCATGAGTCACAAGTTAAGGAGTGAATGAGACAGTTCCCATAGTTAAATGTTCTTGCTAATGTGGAACAACAGGACTTAAGGGACTCAGTGAAGTTTATAATGGTCAACAGCCACGTCGGAAAAAGAGTGAGCCCCAATAAATGATCTAATGATCTTAGAAAAGTGAGCCCCAACAAATAACCTTGAGATCTTAGAAGAGCAAAACCAATCCAAACCTGGGCTTATATGAGGAAGAAAATAATAAAAATCAAAGCAGAAATTAATGAGAGGGGGTATAAAACAATACAAAGATCAATGAATCAAAGAGCTGGTTCTTTGAAAAAATAAATAAAATAGACAAATATTTTATAGTCTCACCAAAAGAGGAAAAAAGTCAAAAATTAATGAAACTAGAAATACAAATGAGGGCTGGGGATTTAGCTCAGTGGTTTAAGCGCCTGCCTGGCAAGCACAAGGTCATAAATTCAATCCCCGGTACCAAAAAAAAAAGAAACATAAATGGTGAAACAACAATGGACACTGCTGAAATCCAGAAAACTATTAACAAAATTACTTCATTTACATACATAGGTACCTATGTTCTACAGTTCTGCAGGATCTATTGTGGTTTCACCCTTTTCATTTGTGCTTTCGTAGATTTTAATCTTTTCTTTCCTTATTTTCATGTTTGGCTAAGATTTTGTCTATTTTAATCTTCCAAAGAAACCCCCTTCAATTCATTCTTTGCATTGTTTTGATAGTTTCAGTTGTATTAACTTCTGCTCTGACCTTTATAATTTCCTCCCTCCTACCAGCTTCTAATTCAGATTCTTCTTCTTTTTCTAGAAACTTGAAGTTCATCATTAGGTTATTGACTCGTATTTGCTCTGTTTCTTTGATGTAGAAATTCACTGCTGTAAAATTCCCTCATAGGAGTGGTTTTATGGTGTCTCATAGGTTCTGTATGTTGCACTGTTACAAATATAATTGAAGAAATTATCTAATTTCTTTATTTTTCTGTGACTCATTGATTATGCAAGTGGGTATTATTTAATTTCCATTATTTAAGTTCCTATGGTTTCTTTTGCCCTTGGTTTCCAACTTTACTGAACTGTGATCTAATAATATGCATGGGACAATTTCAGTTTCTTTACATTCACTTAAGCATGCTCTGTGAGCACATTTTCTATTCTAGACACAGACCCATATGCTGCTGAGAAGAATGTGTATTCTCTTGTTGGATGGTCTACTCTGTGGATAACTATTAATTCCGTTTCTTCCAAAGTTTGGCTCAATTCTGATATGTATTTTTTGTCTAGTTGATCTGTTTATTTGTAACAGTGGCTTGTTAGGGTCACCATTACAACTGTATTAGTACTTATCTGATTTTTAAAATATCCTTTATTGTTTTATGTAGTTCGCATGCCAGTATTTGGTGCACATATATTTATGATTGATATCTCTTCCTGTTGAAGAGATTCCTTTAACTATTTATTTAACTATAGTGTAGGACCTTTAACTATTTAACTAGAATATAGGACCTTCTTAGTC
Source organism: Hydrochoerus hydrochaeris (assembly GCA_004027455.1). NCBI lineage: Eukaryota > Metazoa > Chordata > Mammalia > Rodentia > Hydrochaeridae > Hydrochoerus > Hydrochoerus hydrochaeris. The sequence goes on along the minus strand of PVLA01009269.1, from coordinate 51,593 downwards.
TTTTAAGGCTTGAAATCCACTTTGTGGTTAGAATAGCTCCCTCTGCTTTTTTGGGTTCCTGTTGCATGAAGTATTGTTCTCTAACCCTTGACTTTTAGTCTATGAATTTTATTTCTAGTTAAATATGTTTATTGTTGCAGCATATTGTTGAATCTTGTTTCTTGGTCCATTTTGTCAATCTGTTTCTTTTGATTGGTGAATTGAGACCTTTCACACTGGTGGTTTATAACTGATATGTATTGGCTTATACTTCTCATTATATTCTTTTCTTTTGTTGGTTCCTTTTTTTTCTTCTACTGAATTGCTTACCTTGTATGGTGAATTCATTCTATTGAGATTTTTTTTTTAAATTGTTATCTTCTTGGTTGTTTTCTAACATTTTTTGAGAATATTTTGGAGGACTGGTTTGGTGGTCATGAATTCTTTCTGATGCTTTTTATCACAATGTATCTTATTTCTTCATCAATTTTGAAAGATAATTTTGTGGAGTATATCACTCTGGGTTGGACATTGTTTTCTTTGGGAACTTGAAATATATCATTCAAAGCCTCCTTGATTTTAGTTTGTTTTGAGAAGTGTGCTGTAATTCCGATAGGTTTTTCTTTATAGGTGAGCTGTTTCTTTAATTGCTTTTAAGATTTTGTTCTTATGTTGAATTTTTGGAATCTTGACTATTTTATTCTGTGATGTAGGTTCTTCTTAATCATGAATATTTGGAGTTCTACATGCTTCACTTATTTACATGTCGAATTCTTTTCCTGTACTTGGAAAGTGTTCTTCTAGTCACTTCTGTAAACAGGTTCTTTATGGCCTTTGTGCAGTCTTCTGATTTTTTACTGGTTGCAATTAAACTTAGGTTAGTTTTCTTCCCATCAGCTGCTGGGTTATCCTTTTCACATGTTCTGCTGCTATTTTATAGAGTCTGTCATTTGCTGCCCTCTGTCTTCTAGGGTACATATCCTGTCCTCACACGGCCTGGTTCTGTGGTACATAATTTCAGCAAGATTTTTAACCTGGATTTCTGCTTGATACTGTCTTGTCAAATTTTTCTGTTTGGCATTCATGTTTCTCATGTCTTTTTTAAAAAAAATTCTCCAATTTTAAAGTTTGCTTCTATTCTAGACTCACTAATCATTTCTATTATGAGTATCTCCTCTTTAATCATATTTTACCCCTTTTACAATGGAACAGTATGCAGCTGTAGTGAGATATAGCTTACCTTCAGATTTGTAAGGGTAAATGGCACAGGTATGGAAACAAGTAAAAAGAAATAAGATAAAGGAAACAGACCATGAAAAATTAAGCAATGGAAGATTTGAAGAAAGTTGTATTGTTGTAAAACATCATATTCAGGAGTAAAGGGAAATTAGTAGCATAGATAACAGTAACAGAAAAAGCCAACTAGGAAAAGGAGAAGTAAGTAAGAAGAAATACTGAGGGAACAAGTTGAAAGACAGCAAGAAAAGGAGAGAGAAAAATGTAGGACTTACAGAAATAAAATAAAGTAATATTAATAAAAGAGGAGACAACAAAATGGATGGAATAACTCCCAAGTCCACCAAAAGAAAAAATAGCAAAAAATTAAAAAAACTTACACACAAACACTGAGTTAAATGAAGGCGGTGGGGGAGATGCCACATAGTCTCCTGCGTGTTTTCTTCCAGTGCCGCAGTGTTTAATATTCCACTCACACCCCTTTCTGCCCCTCCTTGTCATCTACAGCTTTCCTGGGAGGCTTCTCAGCGCAATGGAACCCCTCTCCCTGATGTTCACGCTGGAGCATCCGCCCAGGAAAGGTGTGGGGTGCTAGATTCTGAGACTCCTGGCATGGATTCTTGCTGTTTGGAGACCTAAGCTGGGTACCTGATGCATATTCCAATGTCCATGGGACCAGCTCCAGGTACCAGGCAGAGGCTCATTTCACCTCAGAGTGCCCAGAGGAGACCCAGGTGTACCTAGCACTAATGTGGGGAGGCTCTGGCTGGCCCCACAGGGCACTGGGTATTGTCTCATGGGCCTCTAGAGAACAGGGAATGTCAGCAGAAGTTTAGCTCTTGCTGCTAACCAGGTGGAGGACCCTGCTAGGGAGGGGCTCTGACTCTGTTGCCCCGAGAGTGAGGGGCAGTGCCCCTAACCCTGAGTGGGCATCGACACAGTCAGCTGCACCCGGAGGAGCTTCACATGAGATGGGAGCTTCCTGTGAACACCCAGGGTGCCTGAGGCTGGTGGCTGATGGCAGACAGAGTATCCGGTTGGGGTAAGATAGGTAGGAGCCTTCGGAGCTGGGTGTGGACTTCAAGCAGACCAGCATCAGCACCGTGTGCTGGGTGAATGTCTTCCTTGGTGAGGGATTTGGTGGTGCCCACGGCCCAACATTGATGGCTCTGGACACGGGAGGTATTCACTTGTTTGTCTTCTCCAAGTTTGATACACAGTGGGGAGGGAGGAAGCTTCTACTAGCCCTGATCTCTTGTCCCCAGTGTGTGCCTGTGAAAATGCTGATGGGCTGCAACCTACTCAGTGTTTGTAGAGAGCTTGTGGGCCTAAGGGGCTCAGGTGCTGTCCCCTCCTCCTGTAAGGTGAGAGTGTTTGCACTGGAGCTCATCCTGCTATGGGAGGTTCTCAGAATGACTGCTCCTGGGGTGTGCAGGAGACAGGCCTGGCCAGGGGCCTCCCTTTTTGGAACTTCTATGCATATGCTTTGTTTAATGGGCAAGTATCTTCTTTCAAACTGATCCTTCATATCAACAAGTGTATCCCTTCTCTGCTTAGGTCACCTGTGTTTCTAGCAGGTAACCTCTCTGAGTTTCTCTGATACGGTGTCTCTACTTATGCGGGATCTCTGCAGGGATTTTTAGAAAATCCATCTCTATAGCCAAAAATAAATGTCTGCATTCTATATAGAAGGGAAAGTATCCATGCCTTTAATTGTATTGTAAATAACATATTGTAAGTCAAGGATGCTTAATAAATACTTTGTAATGTAATGTATGAGAAAAAAACTTAGCAGTTCACCCAATGCCTTAGATCTCATGATGATTTTTAAATTTGATCTTTACAACATTATAGCAATTATTTTTTGTTTATTTTCTTTTTCCTTTCCTTTTGAGCAACAGAAAATAAGACTGATGATGAGAATGACCACACACAACATTTTGTTGTTGTTAGATTTCAGAGTTATAAATAAGTAAAAGGTGGAATAATGTCACATCAAATGTCTCCCCAAATAAATCTAAGGATTTCCACTGAACTTTGTTCTCAGAAAATCGTCACCGTATCTCACTGTAGAAATATTTCCATGTGTAATTAATTTAAATATAACATAAAAGAAACAGACTCAAGATGAAAAAGACAATAATGTAACATTCAAACATGTTCAACCACAAACCAAGGGCATACTTTGGATTTTGTTCTCATTTTGATGATCACAGGATTAATCTTATTGTGGTTTACTTGGACCATTCTCAATGCCTGGGAAGACTTGATGTACATTGTAGAATAATGTAATAAAATAATTGGACATATTTCCCTTGTCCCTGGGCGTATTTATACTTGCACACAAAGTCGCATTAAAAAGGGCTGGCGAGACCTCAGCATCAGCTGTAAGTGATTACCTGGACAGTGCTGGCGGCCTCAGCTGCTGGCATCTGAGGAGCAGGCTGGGTGTTCCGGTGGGGTGGGCTGGCCCAGAGTCCCGGAGAAGTCAGCGCAGCTCATGGGGAGAAAGTATGTTAGACTTAAAAGTAAAACAACTGCAGAACAAAACAAGCTAACATCTAATCCTTTGCCAGCAGTTTTAAGGAAAGCACCAAATTAGTGACAGATTAAGAGTCATTCTTCTGAGTCTAGAGTGAGGAAACGAATCCAGCTGTGGTCATTCTATTGGATCTCAGAAAAGTGAAGCTGGTTGCTTCCATTTGTTTTGACCTCAAGTATGAGAAAATCAGTTCAAATCCTTGTTATTTCAACTCAGAAAACTCAACTAAGTGAAATGGAATATTAGAATCAAGATGAGACAAATTCCACAGTCAAAGTCTGGAATTAGGAGCCTCAAATCTGATGATTTGTAAGACAACCTTGGAAATTTGAAAGTACATAAAAATCTGAAATAGGGACTTTTTACTTAGGCAGAAGACAGAAAGTTCCCAATGATACTCTTAAATAGTGCTTCCATTCAAGTTATAAATAGACCCTGAAGCTAGGATGGATCTCTACTCCATCTACCTCTGGTAAACAGGCTGGGGCTAACTTCGCTTTCCATCAAATGTGGCCATAAGAGTTTCCATCAAGAGTGAAAAGGGAAACGGTTTGGAGCGAAACTTAGAGATTAGAGTCTGAATTCTTTAGTGCTGGTTTCACATACCAACAAATATTAGGTCTGACTCGTACTTCCTCATTCAGCAAGGATATTTTGGAAATGTCATTTTACTTCTTTTAGCAGCGGTTTTGCATACCAAGAAAATGAAAATGCCATCCTTATTTGATGCAATGGAAACCATTTGGTAAACTCGTATTCAGAAGAGGCACTATTTTAAAGCCAATGTCCTTTCTCACAGATAATTAGGGAAACCACCTAGGAAAGATCATAACTAACATGCAAAGTATGCAGCATTCCTCCTTACACATCTGAGTTGAAGGTATATTTACTGCATTTTGGAACACTTACTGTTTGGTGTATGTCACGGTTTTGTTTCCTACCTGTAATACAGCCTGTGGTTTATATGTAAGGCTAGTGGTACATGCTTTAGCAAAGAAAACTGAGGCATAGTGGCTTAACCCAGTAGAATGTTACAATATTTTTAAAATTATTACACTTGTGATACATAAGGAATATAAAACATTGCTTGCACTTGCAAAGTGGGTGTTAACAATCCATGGATTGTCTCCAGCTGCTAATTCAACGAGCTCTTTTCTCCCATAGTTTGACTGCATCGGCTCCAACACACAACTTACGGCTTTCCATCCATGACACCACTGGAGAGAGAAGGAACACAGAGGGGAGCGGAGAAGGGTATTTATGGAGTAAGCATAGGATTTTTAGAGCCAGCCCCAGGAAGGATACATGTATGTTTTGCTCAATTCCACACATTAGAATAGGGTCACAGCCAGACTTGTTTGCAAGAGAGACTGGAGGACACAGCTTATTTCTGCGACTGGGGAAAAGATGAAGAAGATGACACTGGTGGGCAGCTGCCTAGTACCTGCTGAACTGCAGGGTTGGAGCGACAATGCCACATGTCAGGACTTGTTGGTTGTTTTGATTAAAATCTTAGTTCATGAAAATGGACAGTTTAGACTTTTCACAAATCTTCAGAGGACAATCAGGTGTCCTGTGTTCAACAGCAGTGGACATGCATGTGTCTTTGAGAGCCCAGGCAATGGAAGGTCCCAGTTCAGATGCCATCTTTCCTCTTGGTCACTTCAGAGGGGCTGGCTGAATTATCCTGGCTCTGTGTGGGCAGAGACAGTGCTCATCCCCAGTTGTCAATGCAAAAATGCTTTAATGACCCCTGTAACTTGTCCTGGCCTATGACACTCTGGGAAATGGCTGCTCCAAGACTGTGGTGCAGCCAGAAGAGCTAGCTGATTGCCCTTCGTGGTGAACTTTCCTACTTCCTTCATGGAAAATGTGAGCCATACAACCACTTATATGCAAACAGGAACACCAAGTCTAACTTTTAGGGAAGAGAGATTTCATGGTCAAGGGATAGACTTCAGAAAGTAGACTTATTGAGGAATAAATAGTGTTGTGGTTCTGAAGGTATGTTTAGCCAGGGACTCATAATATGAGAGGACCATGAACTGAGGGAAATTGACCTATTAGGTTAGTGGTGGTACAAGAATGAAAGACACTCAACCACAGAATTATAAGTACCTCCCACTACCATAGAATTGCATTTCAACCAAGACTTCATAAATAAACACAACAATGTCAACTATGGTTTGTTAGTTACATACTCCCACACAGTTTAATTCCTTATAACTTTGTGTTTTGTTTATCTACCAAAACCCCATACAAAAGCCAGAGAATAATTCTGTGCCCTGGGAACATTTCAAATTCAATTCATTACTCAGGGTTGTGAATGACCTTCACTTGGCAGCAGTTCTTAAACTTTAATGAAAATTAAAGTCAACAAAAAACATGGTAAAATTCCAGATTTCTGACTCTCTGTCCCCTGGAAGAAATTCTAAATTCATACATACAGGGAGAGGTTGGGAATCTGAATTTAAAATCAAGGTTACATTCAGTAGTTCTGGTGTAGTTAGTCCTTACTCTTTAGGAAGCATAAATGTAATGATTGAATGTGAATTGCTTACATTTATGCAAAAGTATCCACAAAGTATTTTCCATAAGTGTTGACCTGATAAAGACTGCGATTATCACTGTCAAGTGAATATTTTTCCTTTTATTAAAGTCAGTGAGTTGGCAAATATGTGATGAGTTTGAATCAAGCAGGTAAAATAACTTGGGCATTGTAAGAGACATTCTGACCTGATCTCAACTATTGGGCACCTGCTGTGTTTCAGGTACTGAGCCAGCATTTTGATCTCATTGTAGCTAAATCACACATCAGCCCTGAGAAGTCAGTGTCATTGACTTGCTTTTCTTGTTGAGGATATTGCAACTAAAAGAGGTCAACTAACTCGCTGAAGTTAACCAGCGAGCCTTTTGGCAGAGTCCGCATCTGGACCCAGCTGTGTTTGATCCCGTTGCTCTTTCATTTACTGTAAACAAACCAGAGCTTCTGGTTCTGAAAATGGTAGCTTGAAAGGAAGTGAGAGCAAGGGATGTGTGCAGAATCCAAGAAGACTGCAGAGGTGGGGAGGAGGGCGGGTGAGCAGGAGGAGGCGGCACTGGGTGAGAGGGGATGTGTCTGCCCGACATCCTGGGGCGTAAGCACCGCTTATCACAGGAGAATGTTCCAGGCGATTTTCAGGATCTGCGTCCTCTTCCTGTTACCATGAATAAGAGGAAGAACAAGATCCCTACAAAGCGTAGGTTGCATCTATTTTATAGATGAGAAATCTGGGGATTCGCTTGGATAGTAACTGATGTCAAGTGTGGTGCCATCTTGTAACCCAGAAGCAGATGGTCGTAAATTCAAGGCCACTCTGCGCAATTTAGCAAGAGCCTGTGTCAAAATAAAAATAACACATAAAATAATCAATACAAAGTAAAAAGGAAGAGAAGTCTGAGGATATAGCTCAGGGGAAGAGAGCCACTGAATTCGATGCACTCCTGTGGGCATGTGCGCACACACACGTGGGTAAACACACACAGATATTTAAGAAAAGTGCAATCCCAAATTGGTGACCTTTTAATCTTATGAATTGTGCAATGTTAGCAAAAAGGACGAGAGGGCATCCTATTTAATCATGTGTCTTTGTGTCCAAGTTGGAGGAAGTATCTTAGGGATTATGGCTACATAGCACTATGGATGTAGGAATTAAACTCTAAATCAAGAAAATAAATTTATTGAAATTGTCCTTTATTTATGTAAGCTAATAATCGAGCCATAAAACTTATATTTGCTCTAGTTCGTAAGGAGGTAAGAAAGAAGATCTCATCCTGAAATGATTACTTCTTCAAGATAGTTTGATGTGTGAATGATTTCCCTATATTAAAAGCTCAAACCCCAGGAATCATCAAAAGTCCAGTGTACGGCAGATTTAGTTCACATGCCATTTTGATTTGTCTATATCCACTTTTCTACTTTAACTTTTAAAAACCAAAAACTGATCTGAAGAGGACCTCTGAAGGCAAGATTATACATGATTTTCTCCTTGTGCATTCTGATTTCTCTATCGTTAGTAAGATTAGTAAACAAAGAAAATAATGTTTGATGAACAGGTACAGTCGATTTTCAATTTCTGAACAAGAGTGACTCATTGCAAATATGTTGATTGTAGATTAGACCAAATTTTCAGATAAAGATGACAATTTAAATTCTATGTTGAGTGGAGGTAAGTTCACAAAGACCTTTGTAACTTTCATTTAGCTGAGCTTAAGCACAGATAAGAGAAACTAAAATTTGCTGTCCTAATTTTTTCTGCTATGTGATGTTGAGGTAGGAGAAAGACGGGGCTTCCTTAACTCTCACTGAATCTTTTTAAAAGTGGCTTTATTGATCTTTAACTAGCACACAGGGAATCACACAAGTTTAATATATACACTGTTGCATGTTTTTCTTTATTCTATATTAAATTCTAACCAAAAAAAATTAAATCTAGCCAAAGCCATCCTTATATCCTATGTCCTTCTAGTACTCCTTGTAATATGAACATTGTAAAATATGGTGACTTGTCGGTGAAAGATATGAAGGAACTAAACTCAAAGAAATTACCATTATTGGTGATCATATTTGTCTAAGAAAAATTATCTTAAATTCTGAAATGTTGTTTTACAAAATTATTTTAACAGGGCTTGTTTGTGAAGGAAAGAGTGCCTACCTTCAATTTAAACACATGGACTATTGTCTTTATACATTTGATTTTTACTTTCTGAATATTGTTTGTACTTTCAAATTAACTATATCAGCCTCCTGATAAAGTGAAAAAACCTGGTGTCATACAAAATCATCTCTTAAAGGTAGAGATTTTGGAGATAATGTAATTTGCCAGGAACAGACTTTAGGAAGTCCTGTAATGAGAGCTGATCAGAGCTGACATCCAAGTTGTAGGTATCAATGTGAAGGTGAGACTACTTCTCTGCTCGCACCTTTACTCTTCCGAGTTTTCCTGCCTTCCTACTTCAGGCTCCAGGCTAACTTCTGCCGAAGACCTCCCCTTTCTCTAACCCAGCATGTAAAAGAGCAACGCATGGTGAATTATTCTAGGCAGAGTTACAGTAGGACTCTTCTCTGTGAAATCCACTCTGCATTAGATCTGTTGGGGGGAGGAGAAAATTGCAGGGTTTGATTGAAAAATACAAGTTTGGTTGAGAAGCAGCACAGGAGACTGGGCAGTGCCACCACTCTGGTCTCTGAGGGCCTCGTTTTCCTCTTAGGGACTTTGCTGACATTACCACCAAGCCAAGGCACTCTCTCCACCCACGCTGTCTATGGCAGTGGTTAAAACCATCAACAGAGAGAAACTCTTGCTGAATTAGAATCTGCCTCCCAGATTCAAAACGCATAATTTAGAGTTTGGAATGAGTATTTCTTTCCCACGTCATGGTCACTTTTCTCCTTTGGCTCTTTTATTCTTTTATTTTTTTTTTACTTTCAGGCCTGAAGCCTTTGGTGTGTTCACCGTTGAATGATGCTGTCAAACTATTTAGCAGTTCCGGAGGGAAAATGGAGAAGTCTGTGCTGCTCCATTTCATTCATTTCTGCTTCTCAACACTGTAAAAATCAGTGAAAGCACATGTGAGGGGAATTAGAGTCCAAGTCTGTGAGGTGAAGGGGCACGAGAGGCCCACTGAGCCTATGTGGCTTCGACCATTCACATCAGCAAAGGGAAAATGGCGGGAGTGGAGAACAAGACAGTTTGCATGGAGCTGGAGAGAGAGAGGCTGTGTTTCAGAGGGAGGGCGAATCTGTCTGACCACACTTCCTTCTAGGTCTAGTGGTCTGAGCATCTCAGCACTTGAGAGGGATTCTGGGGTTTGCTGATGCATTTTCCATGCAACATGGTGCTTAGATGCCAACCAGCTGCATTACCATGTTCTCTGTCAGAGCAGCTGGGGTTGATTTCAGTTCTGTGAGGAAACGGTAGCAGCCACAGCAACAGCAGTATCCAAGAGGAGCCCAGGACCAGCCTGGGTACAGCGCACACGCATGTCGTATTTTAGGCTACCACGTTTAACAGGGAAGAGATTTTTCAGTAGTAATTTTAATTAATTTTATTTTTCATACAAGCTTTTTATTTTTTATTTTACGGAGAATAAGACAAAAGAGGACAGAACAAAGCAGATCAGAGCAGAAAAATGTAAGCAACACAGCACTTCACAACAAGACAACCGGATATTAACAGTAGCTAAAATAATATCTCTTTCTTTGAAATAGTTGAGTTTAGCTTCACACACAATAATATCAAACATAACAAAATAGTATAAAACCATTCAAGAGGATGAAAGTATTACAGGGCATTCTGAACCAAATAACAGAAAATGAACAATGGCTACTATAATATCTCATTTTCCTTAAAAATTTGTTTATACTATCACACATATTATAATCCAATAAGATGCAACATGATAGAACAAATGGTAATAGAAGAACAAAAGCATGTTAGGATTTCAAAGCAAGATGATAATAAATCAGCAATGGCTGCCATAATGTCTTGTTTTCTTCAAAATAGCTGTTCATAACATCATACATGATAAAATTAAACAAAAGAGAATAAAACCATTCTAACCAAAGAATGAAAACATTGTAAGACTTCAATGCAATGTAATGGGGAACCATGATTACCATAAAATCTTTTGTATTCTTACCATTTCTTACATGAGGAAGTCTATACAGTATTTATACATGTGAGTTTGGTTGATTTTGCTTATGAGTATGGTCTCAAGTTGCATCCATTTATTTATAAATATCTCAGTGTGATCCTTCTTTATAGCTGAGTAGTACTCCATTGTATAAAAATACCACATCTATTTATCCATTCCTCAGTTGATGGGCACTTAGGTTGTTTCCAATATCTGGCTATTACAAATTGTGCTGCTATAAACATAGGTGCACATATATCACTGTGGTATGATGTTTTTAGTTCATCTGGGAATATGCCCAGGACTGGAATAGTTGGGTTAATTGGGACTTACAATCCCAGCTTTTGAACAATCTCCAGACTGACCTCCACAGTGGTTGCACCAGTCTACACTCCCACCAACACTGCAGAAGAGTTCTTTTTTCCCAGCAGCCTCTCCAGCATTTGTTGTTGGTAGTTTTGTTGATCCTGGCCATTCTTTCTGGAGTGAGATGGAATCTCAGTGTGGTTTTAATTTGCATTTCTTTAATGACTAATTATGACAAATGTTTTTTCATGTATTTATTTGCCATTTGTATTCTTCATCTGATACCCATTTTTGGGTTGGGTCTTTGAAATCTGAGGGTCTGATTTTTTTTTAATTCTTTATAAATTCTAGACAGAAGTCCTTTGTCTGAGGGACAGTTCACTAAGATTTTTTCCCAGTTTTTGGGTTTTCTTTTCACTATGCTGGAGATTTCTTTTGACATGAAGAAACTAATAAGATGTGATCTCCAGTTATTGATTCTGGGAAGTATTTCCCATGTGGTTTGACTCTTGCTCATGAATTCTCTACCTACCCTTATGTCTTCAAGATTTCTACCTAATTTGTCTTCCAACAGATTTAGTTAGTGTTTCTGTTTTAATATTTAGATCTTTGATCCATTTAGATTTTAATTTAGTACATGGTGATAGGCATGGGTCTAGTTTTAGTTTTCAGCATATGGATAGCCAGTTTTTCCACCACCATTTATTAAAGACACTATCTTTCTTCCAGTGGACATGTTTGGCCTCTTTAGGAAAGATAAGGTAGCTGAGTGTGTTTGTAGGTGTAGTTGTATCTTCTGATCTATTCCATTTATCTTCAGGTCTGTTTTTATTCCAGTACCATGTTGATTTTATTACAGTAGCTTTGTAGTATAACTTCAAGTCAGGGATTGTGATGCCTCCTGCCAACTTGCCTTTGTTGCTTAGACTTGCCTTTGCTATTCTAGGTCTGTTCTGCTTCCAAATGAATGTTGTGAGTGATTTCTCTAGATCTATGAGGTATGTTAGTGGTATTTTAATTGGAATTGCATTGACTCTGTATAACAATTTTGGGAGAATGGCCATTTTCACAATATTTAATCTTCCTATCCATGAACAAGGGATGTCTTCCATTTTCTGAGGTCCTCTTCAATTTCTTTTTTCAGGGTACCATAATTTTCCTTGAGTAGGTCTTTTACCTCTTTCGTTAGATTAATTCCTAAGTATTTCATTTTTGGGGATGCGATTGTGAAGGATGTGGTTTCTATTTCTCTCTAGGTGATTTTGTTGTTAGTGTATAGGAATGCTGTTGATTTTTGAGTATTGACTTTGTATCCAGCTACATTTCTGAATTTATTTATTATATCTAGGAGTTTTGGGGGTCTTCTATGTAGAATATCAGGTTGTCTGCAAATAATGATAATTTAACTTCCTCTTTTCCTTTCCTTACTCCTTTTATTTATCTCTCTTGTCTAATTTCTCTGGCTAGTATTTCTAGTACTATGTTGAATAGGAGAAGTGATAAGGGACATCCTTGTCTTATGCCTGATTTTAAGGTAAAGGCTTTCAGTTTTTGGCCATTTAATATGATGCTGGCTATTGGTTTGTCATAGATGGCCTTTATCATATTGAGGTAAAGACCATCTATTCCAATTCTCTGTAGGGTTCTTACCATGAATGAGTTTTGGATGTTATCAAAAGCTTTTTTTGCATCTATAGAAATGATCATGTGCTTTTTACTTTTGGCTGTATTGATATGGTGGATTAGATTTATTGATTTACATATGTTGAACCATCCCTGTATGCCTGGTCATGATGGATAATCTTCCTGATGATTTGCTGCCTTCTATTTGCCAATATTTTATTGAGAATTTTTGCATCTATGTTCATTAGGGAGATTGGCCTGTAGTTCTCTTTTTCATTTGGGTCTTTCTCAGGTTTTGGTACTAGAGTAATATTTGCTTCCAGGAATGACTTAGGAAGAATTGCTTCCCTTTCAATTTTGTTGAAGAGTTTAAGGGGTGTCTGTATTAAGTCTTCTTTGTATTTCTTGTGGAATTCTGCAGTGAATCCATCCGGGCCTGGGCTCTTCTTTATTGGTAAGAATTTAATTACATTTTCAATTTCATTATAGAAATTGGGTTATTCAGCAGTGTTACATCTTTTTGACCCAGCTTTGGTGGTTCATATGTTTCTAGGAATCTGTCCATTTCTTCTATATTATCAAATCTATGAGAGTACAGGTTTTCAAAATAGGTGTTAATGATCTTCTGTATTTCCACGGAGTCTGTAGTGATTTTACCTTTTTCATTCCATATTGCATGAATCTGAGTCTTTTCTTTCCTTTTTAAAATAAGGTTGGCTAGGAGCTTATCAATTTTATTTATTCTTTCAAAGAACCAACTGTTTGATTCATTAATTCTTTGTGTTGTTTTCTTAGTCTCTATTGCATTAATTTCTGCTCTGCTCTTTATAGTTTACTCTTTAGGCTTTGGGCTTGGCTTGCTCTTCTTTTTCTAGATCTTTGAGGTGTAGTATCAGGTTATTTATCTGTTTTTGTTCTGTTTTCAGTGCAATAAAATTTCCTCTGAGGACCACTTTCATTGCATCCCACATATTCCAGTAAGTTGTATTTGTATTTTTGTTTGCTTGTAGATATTGTTTAATTTCTTCTTTAATTTCCTCTGTGACATACTGATTGATCAAGAGTGTATTATTCAATTTCCATGTGTTTGTGGGATTTTTGCAATTTCTTTTATCATTAATTTCTAGTTTCATGGTGCTATGATCTGATAACATGCATGGGATAATTTCAATTCTTTTGCATTTACTTAAATATGTTTTGTGGGTTAGTATATGGTCTATTTTAGAGAATCTCCCATGTACTGCTGAGAAGAATGTATATTCTGATGTTGTTGGATGGAACACTCTGTATAGGTCTATCAAGTCCATTTGTTCACAGGTGTGATTCAGTTCTGTTATTTCTTTGCTGATTTTCTGTCTAATTAATCTGTCCCTTTGTGTCAATGGCATGTTAAGGTTTCCTGTTATAATTGTGTTATTGCTTATTTGATTTTTCATTTCTGTCAATACTTGCTTTGTATAGCTGGGTGCTCTGGAATTTGGTGCACATATATTTAAGATTGTTATCTCTTCCTCTTGAAATTTTCCCCTAGCTAGTATGTAGTGACCTTCTTTATCTCTTTGGAACATTCTTGGTTTGAAGTTCACATTGTCTACAAACAGAATAGCTATGCCTGCTTTTTTGGGGGTTCCTGTTGCATGAAGTATTGTTTTCCATCCTTTGACTTTCAGTCTATGAGTTTCCTTTTGGGTTAGGTGGGTTTCTTGTAGACAGCATATGGTTGGACATTGTTTCTTCATCCATTCTGCTAGTCTGCTTCTTTTAATTGGTGATTTGAGGCCATTTACATTAATGATTATAACTGTTATATATTTGTTTATTGTTGACATGTTATTTTTCTGCTGTTGTATCTTTACCTTTCCATTTAATTGTTTGTCTTGCTTAGTGGCTTTTTTCCTATGTGTATCTAGAATGTGTTTTTTTTTTTCCTTTGGTACCAGGGATTGAACTCATGACCACGTGCTTGCAAGGCATGTGCTTATGCCGCTGAGCTAAATCCCCAGCCCCTAGAATGTCTTTTAGTATTCTTTGTAGGGTGGGTTTTGTGATCATGAAGTTCTTCAGCTGTTCTTTGTCAAGGAAGTATCTTATTTCTCCATCCATTTTCAAGGACAGTTTTGCAGGGTACAGCAGTCTGGGTTGGAGGTCATTTTACTTTAGGATCTGAAACACTTCACTCCGTGCTCTTCTTGACTTCATTGTTTGTGTTGAGAAACACAAACTGTGTGTCTTCTGTGAATCTGATAGGTTTTCCTTTATAGGTGATCTGTTTCTTCTAACAGCTTTTAATATTCTGTTCTTATGTTGGATTTCTGGGATGTTGATTATTATATGTCTAGGTGTAGTTTTATTTTGGCTATGGCTGTTTGGAGTTCTATATGCTTCACTGATCTGTGTGTCAGTTTCCATTCTCATGTTTGGGAAATTTTCAGCTATTACTTCTGTAAATAGCCTCTTGATAACACTTGCATTGTCCCCTTCTTTTTCATGTATCCCTATTAATCTTATGTTGTTTTTCTTTGCATCATCTTGCAGTTGTTGAATTATTATTTCCTGATTCCTTGTTATTGTTAAAAGATCTTTCTTTTCCTGTTCACTAGCTGCAATCTTATCTTCAAGGTCTGAGATTCTATCTTCACTTTCATTGAGGCAGTTTTGGCAACTTTCAATAGAATTTTTGATTTCCTTTATATCTGTTTGAATATGCTTCCTGCGTTCTCTTTGTTTCTTATACTGTTCTTTCAGGGATTCTATCTTTTTGTTTTGTTCCTCTAATTTTTAACTGTGTCCTCTTTAGATGTGTTCAGTATTTCTTTCACTACTTTTATCATTTCTTCTTTTACCTGGGAGATTATTTTTGATTTGAGTTCCTTCATAGCTTCTTGGAGTTGCTTCTTTATTTCAGTTGGTATCATTTCAGGCATTTCAGGTGTATGGCTTATATTTTCTTCTATGTACATGGCTCCTAGGCTTTCTTGGGATGGCCTGGAGGTTTGAGATTGCATTTTGGTCTTTCATTTTGTCATTTGGGTTAATTTCACTTTGTGTAAGTTTGCATACTCCCACTGCAAGCTGGGGTCAGAATTACCACTGGGCAGTTGTATCCTCTGTAGCATGTGTGCATGTGTGTATGCATATATGTGCGTGTGTGTGCATGTGCGTGTGTGTATGTGCATGTGTATGCATGTGTGTGCGTGTGTGTGCATGTGTGTGCATGTGTGCGTGTGTATGCATGTGTGTGCATGTGTGTGTGTGCCTGTGTGTGTGTGCGTGTACATGGTCAAGCCTGCTCACAGCTCTTGCCGCACGTCCGCTTTCACTGCACAGCCCTGAGATCTTAGCATGCTACTCTTTTTTTTCCTCTTCATAAACAATATGAAGAAGCTGACAGGTCTGAAAGGGGCTTGTGTGAAAAGATAATTAAGAGCTTTAGAGAGTGTCAAGAGTCAATAGCTCAGCACTGTCAGCACTCCCGAGTGGCACAGGCTATAATTAGATGGTGTGGAGTGGAAGGCGTGCTTGGCAGTTGATTCCTGTGTGATCTCCAAGGGAAAATCCAAGAGCGGCCTCTATGCGCCATCAGGCAACCTGGGGAAGAGATGCGTGCGGTCAGTTCTCTCAAGGGTCCGCTCTGCCTTCCCAGCTTGCATCGTTTGCTGAAGAGCTCTCTTGCCTTTTGATTGGCACCTGCAAGGGCCATGTGGTCTGTGGTGATCATTCCCACAACCCCTGAGGATCTGGCAGCAGTCCTGCCCAGCTCTGGGAATTAGAGATCGTCTTTTCCCTGTTTCTCTTTGGGCATAGTCCCTCCACGCTCCTGTGCTGACCTTGGACTCCAGAAATTTCAAACTGGTATAAGGTAGAGCTAGTTGATCCCTGATAAAAGAACATTTTCCAGAACACTGTGGGGAAGTTCAAAAGAGCTCCCTGCTAAGTGGATGTGGAAAGACCAGGGACGTATGGCACTAGAATTGTCTTCCTTAAACACCAAAAAGATTAGGGGAACAACCAGCTACATGAGGCTCAAATATATTTTTAAACTCTTAATTAAAAACTATAAGGAAGTCTGGCAGTATTCCTATTTCCTTCACTGTTTTGTTATTGTGTACCTCATTCTTCATATATAAGTACAGTTATATGTTATAATCACAGAGTAATTTAACCTTGGGTTACAAACTCTTCTATTTGTAAACAATTTGGTTCACAAACAAAAGCTTTGGGCGAAGTTTCACTTCCATCTGCAAACTCCACATTGGTAGACAAACATGACCATGGCTGTCTTCCCCACACAAACACAAAAGCATCTTTCCCCAAATCATAAAACAAATCAAGTTCATAAACCGAGGTACCACTGTGTATATAATGCAAGTTATATATATATGTAAAATTTGTTTCACAGGTGTTCGTGCCTCAGAGCTTGTGTTTGGTACTTTTAGTATATGCAGGCTCTTAATTTTTTCTCCCAACTCTGTAGTGTGTTTTTCAGTTGTACACCAAATAAACCTTGATATTTTTGTCAAAACCCCACTTTTACTGATTCCAAAAGATTGTCCATATTATTAAGCCTAAATAAAAGTTCCTAAGTAAAAGCTACTGGTCAAAAATTGATCTTATGTGTATATATATATATATATATATATATACACACACACACATACATGCATCAGCTGGAAAACAATATCTAATTAGAAAAGTTACAATTTAATCTGACACTTAAATAAAATATGTGAATTCATAATGACATAAATTAAGTAAAAGCAAAGTTAGCGAATGGGTGACACAATTTGGCTTGAAATAAACTTGTACGCCCTTAAAACATAACTATTTTTAAAATGATTGAAAATTTATTTCTTGCCTCCAAGAAATCTGACTGTGATCGGAGAATAATCCCACACAGACTTGCTAATTTTTCACATTTTCTTTACATCTTTTTAGAATAAGAGGTTATAAAATATTACAGATGAAGCTGAAGCCTCTTCAGTCTCACCCCCTTCCCTCATCCCCAAGGCCACTGCTTTCATAAGCGCTAAGTAATTTTACATGCATTACCCTGAAGAGCAGAGCCAGCGGAAGCCGAGCGGCGTGGGCTGGGATCTTCCAGCCTTGCAGCAGAAGCCCCTAGGAGCCGCCTCTTTCTCTGTACTGCTGAGCAGCAAGGTAGCTCAGCCTCTTCCTACCTTTAGAAAAAGACTCTTACTGCACTCTGAATTGTCTTCTTAAACTCAGTCTTACACTATTCTCCATCTCCAGTCTACTTTCCATGCTCTCCCACACTAATTTCCCCTGCTTAGCACCTTATCATGCCCTTTAATGCTTAGGAATGCTCTATTCCCTCCTCCACCAATCAGCACCCACAATGTCTAATCTTTAATGTGGACACAGGTCTTCCACCATCCAGTCTAAACTGATTTTCCAGGCTTGTTGTCAGTACCTTTTTATTTCTATAAGCAGTGTCCTCCTTGGACACTACTGGGTCTCAGTTTTGCCCTAGTGTTTCATAGCTGTTTGCCTTTGATATACATATTACCAAAACTCTTCAAATCGTACCATATCATCTTGATGAAATCCCACTCAGTAACAATCTTTATTTACCCAAAACTTTCTAACATTCTGTAGACACTTTCAGGACCTACATAGTATTTAAACTACGATAATTACCATTGATATATATATATATATATATATATATATATATATATATATATATATATATATGTTCCTTTTCAAACTCTAAGCCTCAAGTCACAAGAACTATATCTCATTTCCATCTGGATACCCCAGCACACTACCACGAATGCAGTAGATGTTCACCTAATACAGTAGAAGGTAAGAAAAGGCTCTTTTACTTACCCCTCCATTCTCCAGTTAGAACAGCACTTGACACAGAAGAAATGCCAACAATTATCTTTTAATTTACCAGAGGTTGGTAAACTATGGTGTGTGACCAGGTCCAGCTTAATATTGTTTTTAAGAATATTTATTGAAATTCCATCAACAGGTCTTTGCATTTGCTGGGGCTGCTTTCTTTACAACAGCAGTGTTTACTAGTACAAAGGTAAACATTTGATATTCAGTCCTTTCCAGAAAAAGCTTTCTTATGAATGAAATGGTAAAGGGGGTATGTAGCAGGGTGCTGCAAGGTCAGAGAGTAGAATAAAATATTTCTAAATATGTCAAATTTAGTTGCCACTCAGATTTGTCACTTTAGGAGCCTGTCCAGCATTAAAGTCCATCCATGTGAATATAAACACATATTGTTTGATGAATGACTACCAGTGATCCACCTATCCACACATATCTATGCATGTATACATACTTGTATGAACACACATATATTCACACAAAGATATATAACACAAAATACACTTCAAGAAAAGAAAATTTTGTATAAATACTTTAATACTATATTTATTAAGACTTCATAGATTAAAACAAATTACCTTTGGCCTTTACAATTACTTGAGATGCTCAAAATGGTGACCCTTTGCTTCCAGGCATTTATTATTTTTCTTTTCCTGAAGTGTGTACCCATTTTTTGGGGGGCCTCTGTATACACTTGCTAAATTAGACTTGCTAAATGAGACTTCAATTTGGAAAGTGTTTAGAAATACCACAGAAAAGGTCACTCCCTAATCATACAATTCAGTCTCTTAAAAACATAGATAGGCTTCCTGCACCCGCAGCCCCACCCGACCCCACCCCACCTCACCCCACGCTGCTGCTTTGGCCACCAGGACACTGTGGCCCTCATCAGCACATGCCAGGCCTGTGCCTCATCCAGGCTGGGGCGCAGGCCTGGCAGACTGCCACAGCTGGGAAGGGGTGTGGTGGGCAGTGGTGGTGCTGGCCAGGCCTGAGAGAGGACAGCGGCCAGGGAATGGGGACAAGCCGAACATCCTGTTAATCCTGCCTGGCTTCCTCCTGGCCCCCCAGCTCAGTGCTCTCATCCTGGGGCAGCCGGGAGCTGGGGCCTGTTGGACAGCTTCCGCCCGGCCTGTCTGGCCATGTGGACACCAAGCCCAGCAGAGCCAGAACCTGAGGCGGAGGTGGACAGTTGTGGGTGGACACATCTGGACAGACAGGAGGGGCATCCCATGGTGACCAAAACCACCTGTGAACCGGTCTGAGACAGTGCGGTCCAGGCAGGAAGCTGGAAGCTGCAGGAGGGCACAGGCCCGCGTCTCAGGTGGGGATCCCAGGCTGAGCCACGTCAGTGCCTGAGGTCCTGGCAGCCAAGGACAGGGCAGCTGTGTGGCATCCCCACAGAGCCCGAAAGCCAGGGCAGCTCCGTCCCGAGATACTTGCTAAGGCCTGGCACCTTTGGACAGCTCCTTCCACGACGGGTGAGGCAATGGAGTTCCCTTACCCAGCAGCACCGCCTCAGCTGGCCGGGGCACCGCTGACCTCAGGATCTCTGCTTGACCATGGGGCAGCGTCTGCAGTGAACAGGGCTGACCAGCCTGTCCAAGGGTGTGACGCCCCATGAACACCGCAGACCATAAACACTTCAGCAGCCTGACTGACCCTGAAAGAAACTGCTACACTGGGACATGGAGAGTGCGTGTGGGTTTCAGTTTGCACTCTGGGATAAACAGAAGCTGTCATGAAAGAACATAGAGAGTTCCAAAGGTCACTTCAAAGGATGGGGAGAGTCTGCTTAGCTGGGAGTAGGTATTTGACGGTGCTTACCTGATGATGTATCTCAGAGTTACAATCTAGAGTGTACAAGTGGGTGACAGTGACAGCCTTGAAACCATTGTGACCTTCTTGTGCATGGATCTTCTAGCCAGTTTTTTTTTTTTCCATTGTCAGAGGTGACAAAATATGCAGCCATGGAGTGAGAAGGAAGCCAGACATTCGGTACAGCCACTTTCTCAAGTCGCCCAGGGCATCTCTCTGTCCTGCAAGGGCTAGCGAGTCTTAGAGGCTTTCTGTTCTCACGGTGGCATTTTTTAAGAAAAGTGATCAATAAATGGTGTTTTATAATAAAAAAAAAACTACATATGGGTAGATTTATCTGATTGCTTCTCAGAGTTCAGAGGAGAAATTTCAAGTTTGCATACATATATTCATTACCAGCTAGACACCCCAGAGTGACCTGCATATAATTGCAAGGTAACAATATTATAATTCCATTAGAAACAGTGGTACTTATTACCTGCTAACTCATGTTTATCCTGAAGCCCCATCACCTGACGCACATGCAGTTAACCTACTTATTACCATAGAAAACATCTCCTTAGAAATACAACGCAGTCATGTAATTTTAAATCTGCTCTTCAAAGGCTATCTGTGGGAGAAAATAATTTTTCCCAATAAGATATATTATTGGAAACACAACTCTGTGTAGCCAATTTTCTACATCATCTGATTTATTTTAATTAGAGGTTAGCTGTGAATGTGATTACAGTTATAATTATTACAATACCAGTCATCTACATTTCCATTAGCATTCCACTTGATAGTTAGCAATAAGCAGAAATAAAATATTAGGACTTTTAAGAGAAGAGATTACCAATTAGTACAATTCTCCACTGGCACAAGATAATTATTAATTATGATCATCCTGGTAATTATTCACCAAGCTAAATTTCACTGGGCTACCTGTGTGCAGATTCTCTCTGCACTGCATTCTAAAGCCAGCAGCCTTCTTGTCTGCTGCAGAAATCCTGCAGCAATATTTGTATTAAATGCACAGTTGATTGCACGCCAAGTGGAAAAGCTGCTGCGGAGGTGCAGGATGGGCCTCCATTTCATTAAATAGTCCCCTCTCTTTGCCAGGCAAAACAAGAGCAGAAGGCGGAATCATACACCTCAAGAAAAGTACTGTTAGTCACACAGACTTTTTCTGATGACATATGATAAAATTGTCCACAAATTAGCCCTCTCAGTGCCAGCTCTTTTATTCTCCTGAAGCTTCTTTTCTCTACACTGATACTATTTATTGTGAAGAGAAGAAAACAGATAAAATTTGACAATATTTGATCACTCAACACCTAGTACTATGTTGATGAATCAGACAAAATGTCTAAAGCATTGTAGTTTTCAGCTGACGTCTTTGCCATCACTGTTGTGATAAAAACAAAGCCAGTATTTAACAGTGTGGTGGGTTGACAATTGGTGGCCGACTTGTAACACGCCACTGAACTGAATCCGTGTGGTGCTGGGTGTGGATGGCCACCTGAGGACTGTTTCCAACAACATGCGAAGGACAACTGGAGAGGAAGAAGTGCTGTTGCTAATTCTCCTGTTTCTCTCGGTTCTCCTGGAGGAGCTTGTCAAGTTCTTTCCTGATATGAACTTGGCTGTGATCATCAGAGGAGCTTGTGACCTTGTTGTCACTGAGAGTGGCTGCAGTTCACTTTGGGGGAGGCTGGTCCTTACTTTGGGCATCACTTCTTGGCTCCAGTGCAGAATCCTTAGCCTACTGGCACAGATCCTTCATCCCACTGGCACAGACTTTCTAGCTTCCAGTGCTGAATTTGGGGCCTTCCCACTGCAGATCCATGACACACACCTGTGTGAGTCATTGTCATGGGCTCTCGGCCTCCAGCTGGTCTTGTGGGGTGCATTGCTATGGCTCCAGGTCTTCAGCTGGACTCATGTAGGGTGCTGTGGTGGGATCCGGACCCCCAGCTGGATCCCTCGGGTATTCAGTGTGTGGACAGATTTCCTGCACTTTTTGTTTTCATTTGACTCTTTGGAAAACTATTATAAAATAATTTCATAAATTATGTATCCTGTGTTAAATAAATTATTTTCCCTGCAAACCCTGACTACAACAAACAGTATACATGTTCTTCTACATAAATGGCTTTATACAAAGCCACCATATCCTGCTCTGGGTTTTCTATCTGCAGTGAAAGAAATTTTTATAAAGTTCAAATTAAATAAATACAAAATGAGATTCCAGAAGAAAGACACTTGCTGGTGTGAGCAGCACTGGATTAGGAATCAGTTAAGACTCAATACTTGACTCTAAGTTTTCATGACTACTTTCTTGAGGGAAGTTACTGACCGTCTCACATTCTTTATTGTGCCCTTGAGGACCATATCTCTGTAGTCTTCCTTGGGACACGGTTAACAGAAGCAGATCACATGTATGTGAAATAACTTTTAGAGGCTATAAAGTGATGTCCAAAAAAAGCATCTTTAACAATTCAAAAGAGTCACATTTATCTGAGACTATTGAATGTTTCTTTCAAACAATGACTCAAGAGCACCAAGTTAGTGGGTTTACACAGTAGACATTAAGAAAAACTCTAAAACTGCCAAAAATAGTATTCATGTAAGATTTTAGAGTTTCCCCAATCTCCACATTAGAAAGTGTTAGAATAAAGCATAAAGCAGACTTTCACTGTCTCACACTGTATACATTTAAAAGGAAAAGACGGCCGAAGTTTGGGAAGGAGGAATAAATGGGTACCCCATCCTGAGTATTAAGGAATAGAGCAGGACAAATGCCAAGCTCTTCCAGAGGCAAGATGGGCTCGCTCACTCACCACCACAACACACCCCTTGCTGGGGTGCTCCCTGCAGTGACTATACAGCCCGGTCTTCCTGGTTCCAAACGGAAAAACAAAGTAAATTCCAAATGACTTTCTTTCATTGCGTTTCATGTTTGCTGCCAGTGTTTACCTCTGTGCTTGAAAACATGAACAAAGATCTGTCACTCGGAAGAGCTCTATTTGTCTTGTTTAAATAGCTGCAGTTGCAAAGGGAACTGAGCAGAGCTGTGGTGGCCACCATTAGAGGGAAGGAGCCATACATTTGCAGCACAAAATAAAAAGTGCTCAAGAGTAAAAAGATAACAATTTGCAGCTCATGTATCTTATGCTCACCTATGTTCCTGTCTTGGTTACTTTCCTCTTGTTGCTGAGACAAAATAGCTCACACTCAAGATGAAAGAAGGGAAGGTTTGTTTAGCTCACTGTTTGTGGAGGTTTCAGTCCATCATCAGCTGGCTGCAAGGCAGGGTGGCCTGGCACAGGGGCAACACTTCAAGGCAGCAGCCAGCAAAAGCAGCCAGAACACGAAGTGGGGAAAGCAAGGCTCTTTTCCTCCCTCATACTGTACACAGGCTGCCGCCTTTCAGGGTATGTACAGCACAAAATCCCCCTGCCCTCCTCTTGCACAGGGTGAGGATATTTACAAGTAAGAGCCCTGGCTCCCTGCTGAGCCTCTTAGTTAAACTTCTAAACTCAAGGTGACCAAATGTATCACTCCTAACATTTCTTCAGTGCGAATGACAAAAAACAAATAAGACTCAAATTGTCTTTGATATTTATTATTTTCAGTGTTTGAAAAACCCAGTTCATGTAAATACCAGTTCTATTAAATATATATAGATGTAATAGTCATTGTATTGGTAATTTATTTCTGTTACAATTTTGAAAAATGCACAACTTTTATTTCAGGCCAATGTCAGCAATATCTGTCAGGTATAAAGTAATATACATATGAATTTTTGCCCTATGAACTGATTATTTTTGGCTGCTTTTATGAGCATAATAATAGTAATTCTGGCCGCTAATTTACTTAAAATCATTTTATTCCAAAACCTGAAGGTCCCCCAAACAAAGGGTTCTTTTTTATCTAAAAAGTTACATGAAAATAAATGTTTCTAGTTAATTTTCAGGGGGGAATTAAGGTTTCCTAATGCTCAAATATTTAATAAGCTTGCAAGGCAGTGTGGGGGAAAGCAATCTGCCTGTCATAGGAGGAGGAAAAAAATTAAAGAGCAGGTTTTTAAATTGTACCTCTTGACACCAATAACTAACAAGAGAGAGCTGGTTCCACTCTTTAACACGCGTGCGTGCAACCCAGTAAGCAAATCTGACGCGTCTGCCAAGCTGATGCTTTGTTTAGAATTCTACTGTCAGAAGAAAGGTAGGGGTGAGGGAATTTATGTAAATTAGGGCCTTCTAAGCTGGAAGAAAGTTGGATTGTTTTTAAAAATGACTTCCAAGTTTAGAAGTAAAAGTGTTTTGCTCTTACGTCGATTTGGAATAAAAGCACTTACAGTTCTCAGTTTTGGGTTGAAAATATGACCAGGTATCATGGCTTGGAATTTCTGGAGATGTCAGTTTGGAAGGCAATTCTGATGACCCACACTTTCCTGCTTTTCTGGTATTAGCACATGGGAGTGTTTGGGGGGAGGAGGTGGATGAAATGTTTAGCTTCTCATTTCAGTAATGAGATAAATATAATCAGGTTGGTTCAAGAAATAAAGTGCAATTGATCTGAAAGTTCTATAGCATGATAGAACTTGAATTTTCTTATATTCATCCAGAATGGGGAGGGAATCTCTGTCCAGTGTCGTAATATTTTAGGAATGTTTGGGTTGTTTTAGTATCCAGTGCTTGGGCACGCTGACTCTCTATTTTGGCAGTGCCCAGTGATCTGCACTGGGGAACTGAATTCACCTACTCAGAATATTCTAGAGAATATATAAGCAAGGGGATGGGAATGTTGGGATGACAATTTTGCAGAAATGACCACAAAGCAGGAAGCTGTAAGCCCAGGTGCACACCAAACGTCAGGGAGTTGGTGTCCTCTTCTAGAGGGGAGCTGGGCTCAGGGACAGAGTCTAAGGGGTGACTATGGGGAGCCACAGTCGGTGAAGTTTGTCATCACTGGCTCCCCAGAGTCCTCCCCTCTAGGTCCAATTTAACCGACTTCAGCTGTGCTGCTGCCGGTGCCTGAGTCTTATGAGAGCCGTCCAACTCCCCAGTACCCGAAGCACTGGAGAGACAGGGAGGAAGACCAGACAGTGAGTCTCCGGAACACCAGCGCCTTCAGATCTGTGGTCAGTCTAGTTGTCAGCAGCGGGGGGGCGGGCTGCTGTTCTCAGGTCTCCTTGAATCAAGGTTGTCTGGTTTCTGCCTGCTGGGGGTCCAGGAAAACCACTGACCTCCCTCATCCCAGAGGAGGTGAGGGGAAAGCTTAATGTTCTCTTTCTGTGTGAGGTGGGACACATCAGGTTGTGTCTCCATGATTACCAGCTGGGACTTTGCTGACCTACAGTAGTATAAATGTCTCCAACACACACACGCTTCTCAGTGCTTACAATACTAACGGCTTCCCTGAGGGTCTACAATAAAAAAATCAAATCATTAGACATTTTCTTTACTATTAAATGTACTAACATTTTATTGTTTTCTTTAAGGGGGTGGAATTCAGTCTGTCTAGGCATAAAATCCCCTGGTAACCAGTTACTTTAATATTAGTCTAAATTTTTCATCCAGAGCTTTAAACAAGCTAGCTTTGAGTAGAGAGTGGAAAAGTGGGTGGATAGCAAGACAAAGATCTCTTTCCAGAAGAATGTTAGGACACAGACAACAGTTTTTATAGTCACATGGCTACAAAAGATTGATATGTTATTAGTACCATGATTATGCAGGCAGTGACCCAAGTGAAATTCATTTTAAAACGGTAATGTGTCTGCTATTACATGAATTTAAAAGCACGATGAACCCATTTGAACTATGCCCCACCAATTCTATAAACATTGCTCAAATTACTTTATGCTTTTAATAATTTTAAATAGTAGTGGGATTGAGTACAGATTTTTTGATTTATAGATTTTTGTAGGTTGGCTAGGTTGTTTTTTTAAATTTAAAAACACTTAGACCAAACAATTTTTTTAAAAAGACTTTAAACCAATTGTGAAAATTAAACAAATTTTCCCAATCATTTTTACTTGTTTCTTTCATATGAAATGTTATTTGATGAATATTTTATAAGCATTAAGCAACATTATTCAACAATAAGTAAATATTCATTATCCAACCTTCAATAGCTTTGAAAAGATTGCAATGACTATTTCTGACAGAAAATGTTTCAGAAATCTCTATTCTATTGGGGTCACATTTAGCTTTATTTAAAACATTGTTCACCTTCTTAGCACCCTCTAATTCACGCACTGAAATCATTGTGCCGGTTAGCAGCCTCCAGACATGGTCTTCCCAAAGAACTCCCTCAGAAGCAGATGTGCTGTTGAAATCTATTACATCTTAGGGTTACAGTCAGCTTTTAAAGATACAGAATTGTTATGAAACCAAAAGATTCATCACACGTTCCACCTTTGTGTAAAACTTTTTTCATTTTTCTAAAAGACATTATTACAGGCAATAAACAATGTTACGAAGACTTCCAATAATTTTTTTCAATTTTCAACTTTTTCAGTTTCCAGAGGGATGATTCAGTATAAGACACTTTAAGACAAAAAAACATGTGATTCATTCAGTTGCCTGAATGTCCCAAATAAAATTCAATTCTCTGAATAATTATAGGAGTCTATATTTTTAACATATCTGTTTCCTCATCCCTCTAAAGTTTTTAATATTCTGATATTTTAATCTAACTTTAATAACATTTCTATATGTGTATTATTTAGTGTAGCCATTTTATATCATTTTAATAGACTGGAAGCAAAACAAATAATCAAACTTAACAATATAGCCTGTAAAATCCATGCTGTTGAAGAAAAAACTAAAAGGTGGAAATTTATGTGATTTTCATTTTATTTTTGTAATTTAAAAGCTCTGGCTAATATTACTAAAACATATGCTCCCACATTTTATGACATTGTAACACAAACTGTAGAGAAGCTAACTGGTTTGTAACGGCTGTTTATATCAGGCATGACATAGCGACTCAGAAAAGTAAACGAAAGAAAGGCAGACCTTCACTTGTAGGAAGGAAAGTATTGCATTAACAAATAAATGCATAAATACATAAATTTATCTGAAATGCAAACTAAAGAAAAAAGACGTAAAAAACCACAGAGAAAATTCCAACTAAGTTGGACTTCAGGAATTTAAGCATCAGCTATCTGTATAATTACATCCTTCTATATTTCAAAGTGTTCCTGAAAACATATGAACTCATCACAATTTGAAAATATATATAATTATTTTCTGTGTGCCACATAATAGTGTAAAATATATTATATCATTTCCTATACGCTGCCACTAATGTCTGATTTGGTAAACAGGGTAGAACTTTTTAGTGTAGCAACTGCTTTATCTTTCCAGAATGCAAACTTAGACTTGTAAATCTACTGGAGCCATGTTACAACAGGAAATAAACCACAGGCTCATCTGGAAATGAATAAATTATAAATCTGCAAGACAAATGACTTGTACCCTTGCTAGATGTGTACAGCATGTATCTGGGGTGAAGTCAGAGCGAGGCAGCTGCCATTTAACAGACCCTTGGAAGCCTCAGGGATGCCGGTCTGGTCTTTCACTTTCACTCACATGCTTCAACTTCCCCACAATTATTTCGACCCTGTCACTTTTGTGTGCAATTTGTATGAGAGGAGTGAATCTGGGACAGTCATTCTTGTCCCTCCTTCTTGTGTATGCAGCCCAAAATACTGTGTGTTCCTTAGCTCTCATGTCTAGACTACTGTTCTCAACTTGCAAGTAAGTATCTGGAGATCTTGTAAATACAGAGCTTTTCACTGAGGTGATATTCTGTATGACTAGCACACAACTCTGTGATGTAGTGTCTCTGGTCTGCAGATTCCATAACAATTTCGGGATGACAGTCCATCAGTATTGTCTGTTGTTACTTTGTTGTTCCGGATGATAGTCTAGAATCAGTATTGTCTATTGTTACTTTGATAGTTCCAATATAAATTATTTTGGAGAGGACCTGAGGGTTAAAGAAGATTAAATTACATGTGAGGGTGTAATGATATCAGAAAGTAAAACACGACTAAATGTACCGGAGATACTTATAAATTCACAGATGTCATCTATTATGAGGAATATAGATAAGAAAAATTCTGAATTCCATAATTTCAAAATAATTGGAATCTAACACTTAGCCCATGTGTCATAGAAAAATAAATGAATTTTCCCTTTTTACCAAAATGTAAGCTCCTGGTTTACTGTCAGTCTCCCCAACACTACCCTTGTCATAAATCCCACTGACTTTCCCAGTCAGCTCAAATGGTTCCTCTAAGGAACTTCTCTGTTTTATCTCAGTCACATCCTTCAGTAAACTCAGTTCCCAACATCTGATTTCCTAAGTAGAACCTCATAGTTTTCACTGAACCACACCAGGGCATTTATGCCCACAGTTCTGCGATCTTGAAGCACTGTACCACATTTTTGCATTGTTTACTTCTTCGTGCTCTTTTCTCCTCATCACGTTTAACTCCACGGCCTCTTGTGTGATTACCCTTTGCAGACACGCTCCAGTCTTTGGCTCTGCTGACTTCGTCACACAGTTTGGATGAACCATAATGTTCCTTATGGTTGATTAAATTACAGCCCTCAAAGATGCTCAAATCTATAGTCATCATTTTCCATGGCAAAATAGACTGCAGGACATATTAAGTTGAGCATTTTGAGACAGGGAGATGTACCACGAATTTTCTGAATAGGTGCTCCCTGCTATGACAGTCACCTTTACAAGAGAAAAGCGGACAGGTGTGATACGGAAGGCAGAGGCACTGTGACATTGGAAGGAGCAGGGGTCTGAAGACCCCTGTGGTGATAGTGTAAAGATGGAAACACTCCTTCATCCCTGCTGCCTCCATGTTTCATAATACTCAGCACCATTGATACCTATGATCTCCTGACTTGGTTATTCTTCTCTGATCCTTACCAAAGGACAAAGCTCTTAAGATCAGGGGATTCTTTTCTTATTTATGAATGAATAAGTTATAACTGTTGCTTTCAAAGGAGTCAGGCAAGTAAATGGATAAGTCCCACGAAAGCAGAAGGCTGCAGGCCGAAGATGCCTACAGTACTGCTCTGGGGTGTCCTGGAAAAGCACACATGCCTGTGTCCTGGTATTTCAGGGCCGATTATCCTGCAGGTTTAAACTAGCCCACAGGAGTACCGTTGGTGGTTTCTTCATATTTCCCTTGATATCCTTGAACAAAGGAAACTTTGACTTTAGAAATCAAACACAGGAATAAATGATATTATTAAATTTGTGAAGTAACTTTTATGAAACTTCAAATATAATTGCCATACAGTTTTGTGTGTGTGTGTTGGTGTTAGCAGTGGGACGTGGTACTTAGGCAAATACACACCACCTTGACTATTCATTCTCTTTTCCCCCATAATGCTATTTTGAAAAATTTGAAACCTATAGAAAAGTTGACAAAAACAGTACATGACAGGAACAGTCTTCTTATGTAGATTTAGCAGCTGTTGCTATTTTGCCACGTTTCTCTGTATATAAATTTATCTCTTGTAAATCAATCTCTTTAGATACATTTTTGCCAAACCACATGAAAGCAACAAACATAACAATCACCCATCCATATTTCAATATATATTAGCTAAGAATGAATATATTTATCAACCAAAATATAATTTTCCCTTCTCAAACTTTTAAATTTAATATCATTTATTTAAAATAGTCTTGCAAAAATTTCCTTGCTTGCAGAAAAATGTTATTTATAGATACTTTTTTCTAACCCGAAGGCAATTAATAATTACATTTTTCTATTTTTATTTGCCTTTTGCTCATTTTAATTTGTAACACCATGTACTTTTCCATTGTTTCATTTTAATTGGAATAACTTTTCACAGAGTCTAGATCATCTGGATTGTAGAGCATCTCACACACTACACTTGTTTCCTGATATTTAGATTTAGGTAACTGTTTTGGGCAGAAAAATTTTTAGGGATCATAATTGTATTTGATTGCTTTATAACCAGGATCCTATACTCTCATGTTGTCCTACTATTGGTTTTGTTAAATTTTATTACTTGAGTAAGTTGATGACTATCACTTCACATTACTGCAAAAGTACTGATTTTATTTTATTTGTTTGTCATAAAGAAGAAATCACTGGCCAACATGCCATGCTATCTCACCCCACGGTCCAGCAGCAAATCCACCAGGAACTCTGCCTAGAATCCCAGTGGGGCTGACTGGTGAGATACTTTCCCTGACAAAGATATTCTGAAAGACTAGGAGACATGTTATTTCTTCAGATATAGAAATACTAATGCAAAATTCACATAGAAATACTAATGCAAAATTCACAAAGACCACAACAATCAGAGAAACATGGCAACACAACAAAATAAAACATTAATAACTGCCCTTTAAAAATTGAGTATCTGTACATTGCCTGACAAATAATTTAAATAATTTTCTTAAAATGCTAAAGAGCTATAAGAATACACAAGATATACAATTAAACAGAATCAAAACAACAGTACATGAATAAAATTAGAAATTCCACAGAGATAAAAACCGTAAAAAGAGCCAAATGAAAAGTATAGAGCTGAATTATGTAATGACTAAACCAAAAAATTCCAGGGAAAATTCAACAGAAAGCTCAAGTGGAAAGAAGAATCAGTAAGCTCAAAAGCAGCATTCGCAAGTGTCTGATTAGAGAAATAACAAGAAAAAGAATAAAAAAGGGCAAAGACAACTTACAAGATTTATGGGACCCTATAAATCACAATAATGCATGAATTGTGGAAGTTCCCACAGAGCAGAGAGAGAAGAGAAAAATTTACTTAAAGGAGATGAACATGCAAATCCATCAATTACAGTTAGACTAATCATAACAAGATCTTCATGATAATCAAAATCTCAAAAGTAAGAAACAGAACTTTTCAGAAGTATGTTTTAAAAGAATCAGCTCACTGCATATAAGGAAATTTACAAAAGATGTACATAGATATTTTTCAGCAGAAACGTTGCACATATTAGAAGAAATTGGGGTGATATATTCAAATTGCTGAAGCACAAAAGGGTACCAAATAAGAATATAGTATCATGTAAAACCGTTTCTTCAAAATAAAGGAGAGATAAGCTCCCTCAAAACAAACAAACGAACTGCAAAATTGAAGAGATTCCATCACCACCTCACCTGGTTACAAGATATACTAAAAGGAGTTCTTCCAATTAAAAGGGAGCATACTAACTTACAACTGTGAAAACAAAACATTTTGTAAACAGGAATACAGTAAAATTCAGAATATTATAATAGCATAATGCTAGTGTGTAAATTCTCAATTCTCAGGTAAAAAATTTAAAAAAATTAACTACAGTTATAGCAGCTTATTAATGGGTATGTAAACTAAGAAGATATAGATTATGGCATCCATACTATACAATGAGGAGAGAGGAGGAGAAAAAGAGTAAAGTTGGTTATATGGTCAGATTTTAGTGCTTTCACTTCAAAGTAGACCCTTATAACAGTAGGGTGGTTTAGGTAAGCCTTTTTTTTTTTTTTTCTTTTTGAGTCAAGGTCTCAATGCAGTTCGGGCAGGCCTTGAGCTCACTGTATAGCCCAGGTTGGTCTCAAACTCGCAATGATCCTCCTGCCTCAGCCTCCTACATGCTGGGATTACAGGCATGAGCCACCATGCCCGGTTTAGGTAAGCCTATTTCTACAAAGAGAAAACCAGCAGTAGATACACCAAAAGAAAGAGAAACATACCCCACTACAAAAATTCTTCAAATCAGAAAGACAGAGAGAAAGGAAGAAAGCAACCAGGAAGCAAAACAGGGCCAAAAAACCTAACAAAATAGCAAAAGAAATATTTGAAAAAAATACTCAAAATCACTAATCATCAGAGAAATTCAAATCAGAAACACAGTGACATAGTGACATATTGCTGGCTGCCTCCAAAAGACTCAGGATGAGTGTTGGTGAGGTTATGGAGTAAAGGGAACCCTCATGCAATAGTGGTAGAAATGTACATTGATAGGGCCCTATGGAAAACAGCATGGAGGCTCTTCAAAAGATTCAAAGCAGAACTACCCTATGATTCAGCAGCCCCACGTTTGGGTAGGTCTCCAGAGGAAAGGAAATCAGTATGAAAAGGAATACTGATGCTTCTGTGTTCACTTCAGCATTCTTTATAATAAACAAGATATGTACCTATTGATGGATAACGAAAAATATATATGTAATGATTTTATGGACACTGAAATGCAAGAACCTGGAGGGTATTTTGCTAGTTGAAATAAGCCAGGCCAAAAAAAAAAAAAAGAAAGAAATATTGTGGGGACTATCTTATATATAAAGTTTAGAAAGTCACACTTAAAGAGATAGAGAATAAAACAGTGGCTTCTGAAGACCAGCAGATGGAGGAAATAGAGAGATGCTAGTGGAAAAATTGTTTTAATTATTTAAGACGAATAAATTTTGGAGACCTAATATAGCGTGTGATTACTATAGCTAATAATACCATATTATATAATTGAAAGTTGCTTAGCGTTTATACAAATGTTCTAACCGCACACATGTACACACATCCACACACACATACACTCACACATATACATGCAAGGCAACTATACAAGACAAAAGACTTGCTAATTAGTTTGATAGTGATTTTACAATGTGCGTGTATAGAAAAACATCATAATGTGCACCTTAACTGTATGTCATTTTAATGTAAACTTTATTTCAGGAAATCTGAAAACATTCTTAATGCCTTAACTTATCTTATGAAAAATCTGAATCCCAAGAAAACAAAGAGTGCAAGATTTGTTTAATATTCTTTTGACTTTCAAAAGCATCCATGACAGATTTCTTGAGTTGATCAATAGAACTCTGGTCTGCCCATTCCCCCATCATCTTGGACCAATTGCTGGCTTGTGATAATGTAGCATGAATAGTTGTGCTACAACCAATCCCAACAGAGCTAAAGAATCTAGTGAATAGAAGAAAATTTATGTATCTTATTCTGTAGATATTAAGAAACTGGATTTTAGAAATTATTCTTTTTAGAAAGTAATGTATCAACATTAGAAGAAGCAAAATAAATCATCCATGATTGTATTTATCTATTTTCAAAAGCACGAATGTTAAGATGTGTTCAGCATAACTCAGCATTAATGACACATGTTTGAAGCTGGCCAATGTGAAGGTATGGGAGTGAGTAACTCTGGTTGTAATTATTATTATTTGCTCAGAAAACAGAAATAATCAAGGTTATACCACAGGGTTGCTATAAAAATTAAATAACACAATGTACTTGGTTTGCAGAGTATAGCATTTGGAAATGTTTAAGTAATGTTTAATGAACTTTTTAACCAACACTATAGTTTTTATTATGTAGAATACACCTATTGTAAAACTGAAAGCTAATGAACATGCTATATGAAGAGAACTCATGCTTTTTCTT
The DNA here is from genome assembly GCA_004027455.1 of Hydrochoerus hydrochaeris. Classification (NCBI taxonomy): domain Eukaryota; kingdom Metazoa; phylum Chordata; class Mammalia; order Rodentia; family Hydrochaeridae; genus Hydrochoerus; species Hydrochoerus hydrochaeris. Next base: position 18,104 of record PVLA01009269.1, on the reverse strand, counting down.
ATTTCAAACAGGATCACATTTCATTTGATAAAAATAAATATGACATTTTCCTTTCCTTAATTTGGCTTACACAATAGCTAATAATTACTGTAAGACCAACTATCAAAACAAATCTGCATTCTGACTTAACTAATTTACACATGTCACATGTATGAATCTATGATCTCATCTTTACAGTGAGATTAACTAGTTTTTTTATATATCAGTAGATTATCAGCAGGATACACTCTATTTCAGAAAGAAAATAACCTATTAAGAGGTGTTAATTTTCTAAATAAATGAATTTTCAGTTATTTAAAAATGCAACCAGGAATCAAAACAGATTTATACTGTACAATTTAAGTTTTGTCTTCAAAGGAGACTAGTATTTTGAATTCCTTAATAGTGGCTAGCTTCCAAAGCAAAACAATGCTCAGGGATTCTTGACAGATTTTGAAATTTGTATTCTAAGTGGCTGTGTTGGTTACTTTTCTTTCATTGCTGGGAGAAGGTACCCAACACCCAAAGTTAAAGGAGGAAAAGTTTATTTAGCTCACAGTTTGTGGAAGCTTCAGTCCATACTCAGCTGGCTCCAAGGCAGGGTGATATGGCACATGGGCAACTGTTCACAGTGGTGGACAGCCATTCTCGGTGACAACAGGGTCCCGAGCTGTGATGAGAACAGTCAAGTGCATGTCAGAGAAAAAGCTTGACAAACTCCTCCAGGAGAACCCACAGTAACAGAACCAGGGCAACAGGAGAACCACAGCACCAAATGAAAGCAAACCTCTTCTTCTCCAGTTCTCTTTTATGCTGCTAACTATAGGTGGGTCTCCCACTCAGCACCACACTGTTTCAGTTCAGCTGGTGTTAAATTGACCATCAGTTTTCAATTCACCTCACACTCACACCCATAATCCCAGCAATGGGCCTTGAATCAGTCACAAACTGTAGAAGCTTGTTGCCAAGACTGCATGAGGCTTTGGGGTGGACATCCAGACTCAAATCATTACATTCTTCCCCTGGCACCCCAAAGACTCATACACAGAAAGGTATTTTAGTCCATCTCTAAGAGTTAGTCTCTCTTTAAGAGTTGCCAAAGTCCTAACATTTAGCATTGCTAAAAAGTCCAAGTCCCAAGTCTCCTCTGAGATCTAAGGCAAATTCTTAGCTGTGAGTCATTGTACAAGTGAAAAGTTAGTGCTCGCTTCGGCAGCACATACACAAGTGAAAAGTTAAACACTTCCAACATTCAACGGCACAAGATAAACATTATCATCTCGGGCTGGGGATTTAGCTCAGCGACATGAGTGCCTGTCTGGCAAGCTCAAGGTTGTGAGTTCGATCCCCAGTACAAAAAAACCCCAAACATTACCATCTCAAAAGTTACGAATCGGGATACAAAGCATTGAGACCAAAGCAAGTCCAAAACCCAGCAGGGCAAACATTAAGTCCAGTATTTCCACATGGAACCTCTGAAATAATCTGTGGTAAACTGTGAGCTCCAAAAGGCTTGCATGGCTCCACCCCTGTGGCACTTTCAGTGGTTGTAGCTCCTGTAGAGTCTCTTTTAGGTCCACCCTGCTCAACCTTACAGTCTTCCTGGATCATCCATGTTCCTGGTTTTCCTAAACTTCTGGGGTCTCTACCCTCACAGATTCACGCACTGCCCTCTAAGGGGGGTACTCTCCTGGCAGCATACTGAAATCAGCATGGGATGCTTTTTAACTCAGAACTTTTGCGTTCTGTGTGCACCTAAAGCCAGTGCCTCGTGGATGATGCCAAAGTCTACTACCTGCTAAAGCAGTGGCCAGGTTTCCTTCTCTCTTGGTTGTAGGGCCAAGCGCCTGGGTCTCAGGCGCTCTGAGTCCGATTCTGAAGAACACATTCTCTAGACTGCCACCATTTTGGAACCAGGTGCGGCTTCTGCCCTTTTGGAACCTGGTACAGCTGTCATCCGCATTCTGGAACGTAACGTGGCTACTTGTGATGTCCTAGGGTTATCTGTTATACTCTCCTGTTCCTTCTCTGCGGTCAAGATCTCCTCAGCTCTATCTTTGCAGTCCGTAGCTTACTGGAGGATCCTTTATGGCCAAATTCACAACATTTTAAATCATTCTGCTGGGCTCTTTGCTCTTGATTCTCAGCATAGATCTGGCTAAAAGCCCCCATCATGAGGCATTCCACTACCTAAATATTTGACCATCTTGAAAGCTTTTCTGCCAGTTTAATTAGTCTGCTATCCTTAATCTTAGTCTTAGGCAAAAATCTGTGGACACGAGCAAAGCTTAGTGTAAGGACCAGAGCTCCTCCAAAAAGTAACACAGCCACACCCAGTGACATCAAGGTCCCAAGCTTCTCCCACCATGAGAACAGGTGAGTTCATATCAGGAAGCCAATGTGACAGGCTTTCCTAGGACACTGAACAACATGCCATCTCCCCCGGAGCCAGAGCTCCCCCAAAGTGAAACGCAGCCATTCTCAGTGACAGCAATGTCTTCAGCTCCCCGACCATCAGAACAGCCAAGTTCATATCAGGAATGAAAGCTCAACGAGCTCCTCCAGGAGAACCCAGGCAGCGGAGAACCAGCCACACCACTTCTTCCCCTCCAGTTCTCCTTTTGATGTTGGCAACAATCCTCAGGTGGGCTGTCCACACCCAGCACCAGCACCACGCTGATTCAGTTCAGCTGGGAGTCACACGTTGACCACCAGTTGTAAATCTACCACAGAGGTTTACTACAAAAGGTTTGCTTTATCTGAATTAGTCCTTGGGAAGTGATTACATGATATGCAAATAAGAGAGGAGATGTAGTCAGAGGAAGCCAGTGGCTGTGGCAGTAGTGCTGACACTGGGGATGCTAAGTCAGAGATAAGAGAACTGAGTCTTTCTTGCACTGGCCTCACAATGCTGGTTGGAACAAAGAAAAAAAGCTTTTGTTCTATTTTCTTTTTTATAATTTTTTTTTAATGTTTCAGCTTCCTGCTTCTGTGCCATGCTCTCCTCTTCTGACCCATGTTCAAGCCTATCAGTGCTTAGCCACATTAAGATGGCATCGCTCAGCACTGTCATTTCAGCCAGCAATACCAGCCGGATGACGTCAGCCACATGGACGCCCCCCCAGCATGGTCAGCTGTGTCTCCTCGTGTTGTTGAACATGTTAGGACTCTGGTAGCTCTCTGTTTTCATGGCTGCTCTGGGGAGACACTAAGGAGCTGGCCCCACTACAATGGCACAAACTGTTTGCCTCTGGTGATGCTGACGGCATGGTCTGCAGGCTCTCTTGAATAACAGTGAAGTGGCTCTTGCTTTGGACACTTCAGAAATGTTCCAGGGCCCCTACTGAGATACCCAAACAAATTTACTTGGAGTAATAACATTATTGATATTGATGATGATTGCAATTTTTTCTTGACTTATCAATTATTGGAGGAAACGTCATGTGTGGGAAATGTTAGAGTTTGGGGTTTTGTATCATAAGCATCATTATTGTGACTATGATACTTTGGGACACATAGAATGTGTATGATGAGAACATTTAGAAGAGCTGAGAAATTGTATCAGTTGAGATAGTGCTATGGTTGAGATAATGCTATGATTAACTTGGACTCTCGCTTTGAATAGCTTTTTGGTTTTGTTTGTCCTTGGTGGTTTGGGGCATTTATTTGTTCAGAAAACTACAGAAGGCTGAGTTATAAAGTTTCAGGCATGTGTCCACTAGTTTTTGCTGGGTATTAGACCACTTTAAAACTTAAATGCTTCACGACAACAGTAAAAATTACTTGGCTCATCCATCCGTCAACAGTTTGGGCTGGGTCCCGCTGGGCGGTTGTGTTCCTGCTACTGGCTAACATGTCCATGTTTATCTGCTCGATTATCAGAGATTGGCTGCCCGGAGGGCCTTTAGCTGTGGCGGCTGGGTCCTCTGCTCACTTCTTATCCTCTGGCAGGGGAGGTCAGCGCTGCCCACGGTGTACCTGGCCACGTTCCCAAGGGAGCACACAGAAACACTGCCGTCTCCTAGCTCGGGCTCAAATCTGGTGCAGCATCACTTGGCCACGTGTCCCTCACTGAAGTGACAGTGATTGTCTGCATTTAAAGGTTATGGGGTTAGATCTCAAATCAATTGGAAATGCTGCAAAATCTCATCATATAGGCTATGGTATGGGAAGGGAAGTACATATTTCAGCAATTTTACTAGTCTATCAGAGACTTTCAGGTGACTCAGGCTTAGTTTGGTCTGATACTTGGACCCTTTCTAAGGTTTATTAAGAAGACAATTACTCTTTTGGGCTAAATTTGTTTTAGTTATTTTCCAGGAATGAGGAAATATCAATTGCCCAATATTAATCTCTTAAAAACTCCATTAATGAGCATAGAATCTGTGTACATTCAGTTTGCCAGAGGTAGTTTCAACAAGTTGGATATTAGAGAAAAATCCAGTTTTAAGATGAGTCAGGAAATTGGAAGAGTCAAAAACGGTAGCTGAAGCAGTAAGGATGATTTGTGCAATTTGCAATATATTCAGAAATGACAGTTAGGCTAGATACCGCCACACACGATTCTTTTTTGAATCTGTACAAAATGCTTCATGTTTATTTCTTATATTTAATTTTGCCTGTAAGCTAACTAAAATAAATTTCAGTGAAGTGTAATGTTTTCAAATAATCTCATAGTTTTCAAGTGCTCTTGAGTAGAAAGCAGTGGGGTTCTATGTGCTTCTCTCCACTGACTTAACACTTATTGTCTCTGTGGCCTGGAACAGCTCCTTTTAATTGATACTTGGCTTGATATCCTTTTAAATTATTAAAGATTGGAAGTGCTCATTAAGCAAGAGATTAAAAGGCATAGTAGATACAGCTAATTATTAAAGACCCAAGAAGTGATGTGAAATGCATTTTATCTGAAGCTTTCCTGGATTATTAAAGTAAATGAATGGTTTAGTGATAAACCAGTTGGAGTTAATCAATTGAGCAAAACTATAGGGAAGCTATTTGAGTCTAGATTTGAAGGGTTTATAAGTAATCATAGTGAGAGCCTTACAGCTGTTCCCTATTTCTTTATTTTTAGGCTGTTGAGCTGCTAATTGGTCAGGAAATTGGGCCCGAGCTGATGGTGACTAGGAAAGGCTGCTCACAGGTCTGCTGAGATTTGCGTGACTGGCCATTGGCAGCTCGGAAGGCGGAGTGAATTTTTTTGTGGCGTGCTGTGATTTAAAGGCTGTCATGGATTATTCTGGAAGCAAAGCTCTGAGGATATCTATTTTCGACTTCCTCACTTCCTGAACTTTTCAACCTCTCAACTGTGCCTTTAACCTTCAGTAACGAGTCGTGTGTATTTTTACCTGCTTACTAAGAGGGAATGTTGGTTGTTGACATAGCCACTGCTGGCCAGTGAGATTAGTAACACGATACAAAGATTTTCACCACTTAAAAGTCACTGGTTCAACCTGACTCCGGGAGGTAATGACTTAAAGTTATTCTGACCTGACAGCTGTTTAGAGGCTCATTTGACGTGAACTATTTCTCAGTTCGCCTCCAGACGGGGTACATGCTGCTGCTGTGGATTGCAAAATGTCATCCCTGCGGGAATCCTGCAGAGCAGGGAGGCTCACCGTTGAGTCATCATCACAAAGGCTAAAATAACATGTTCCCTAGAATTAGGAACATTTGGCTGGCTTTTGTGTCAAGATTTTGAGCCTTGTGGAAAAATAGCGAATTAGTTTCTCCCTAGAGAAAAAGTCACTCTAGTCACAGGTCTAACATTGTTAACTAGTTGGAGACACCATGGCACATTGAATGGGTTACTAGCAATTAGCTAAAGCTCCAGAGAACATGCACCGGATGTGCCTCTCTTGTGCCTTCAGTGATTAACCATATCTACTGTGGTTTCTAATCAGTTACTTAATGAGCATCTCAGGTCAGGAAGAAGTATCTGCCAGCCACCCAAAGGACGGGTCAGGCGCTTGGAAACACAAGGTGCTTTAGGGAAGACAAGAGGTTTAAATCATCAAAGGCTCAGTGACCTCCAACCTCACAATATTCCTGTTGCAAAGGTGCACAGTTCAATGACAACAACCGAAGCAGATTCTACAAGGAAATGAGAAAGGAAAGAGTAAGGCCAAGGAGGGGATAGAATATGTCACACTGGGTAACAATAAAACGTTGCTTAAAATCTGCATCGCGCAGAGTGCCTGTGGTAGGAGAAGATGCCTTACCCCGCAGGGCTCCAAGGTCTGCAGAGCTCGCCTGCCCTCTCAGCACGTGCCTGAAGGTGCATCTGGACAGCCAGCAATGCTTTTCTGTGATGTGACCTCTCTTTTCTGTGTTCTAGGATTGACATATTAATACACACCGATTGTAAGAAATGTAATGAGTTAGTTCTGATTTTACATTAAGCTTTGTCCTGAGCTTATTAGTATGCAGTACACCAAGGCCTTCATGTCTGAACTTGATTTCCTCCGTTTGGTTATTCTAAATTATAGTAGGCGAGTCCGTTTGTGTGCATTCTCTTGCACACACTCAGATCTTACACTTACAGCTGCTCTGGGCTTCCTGAAAAGGCAGCAGCATGCATTTTCTTGTTGCTGCTGTTGTTGTCACCTTTATATCCCTCATCCTGCTGAAGAGAGGGCTAACAAGTGAACTTTTGATGTCACTTTTGAGTTCCTTGAGCAAAGGTACAATTATCACTACTATTTTTGTCAGCCAACCTAAAGTACAGGGCAGGAGAAACACGGGCTCTCCTCATCTGCACCCACACTAATCCTGGGCATCAGGCACAGGTGTAGGAAGCTTGCGCCCAAGCATCCTCGGCGTACCAGACTCGAGCAGGCTGTGGTCTTCCTGGAAGGGCTCAGAGTTCACAAGCTAGTGTAAAGTTCCCTGAGCTACAGGCTGCGCACTGTGACTCCTTTAGACAGAGATTCCTACCGAAGCCAAAGAAGCCAGGAGCTGGAGTCCACCGCCACAGTCACACTCCTCCCCGGGGAACCGTGCGGAAGATACAAAGCAGATCGCTTACCTGCCAGTTTTGTCACTTCTTTACTGAATACCTATTTGGCAGTAAGAGTTCCAGGTAGGCTAAAACGTGAACAGCATATTTTCAGTTCTCTTTTCCATGAGCTTCTATTCACTCTTCGAAACTTTTCTTATATTTTATTCTCTTTGCAATACCTTTCCCTACCTCTGCTTAGCAACTGTTCACTTTGTCATCTGTATTTTGATTAATTTTGGCTTTGTCTTTACTACTGGGTATGTATCATTTTTAAATGTATGGTATTTGATTCTCTTAGTGGTACATTAGTTATTGGAAAGCAAAATTGGAGTCTGAAATTGTGTGTCATTGCTTGCTTTCCTATTAACTTCTTTCCCAGTGCAAGGGACATAATAGAGCCACTAATACCTAGTGAACACAGTATATGGAATTTGGGAGAAAAATAAGATTTTCCTTAAAAGTTTCACAGGGAACATAATTCAGTATTGATATCAAATTAAAGTTTGTTTTCTGTTGAAAATAATCCAGCTGCTAATATGAATTTTTAATGTGCGGATCAACTAATATTCAAAATGCCTCTAGATGCAATAGAGCTCTGATAAATTTCACTTGGAAATGACAGAAGTAGTATTGTCAGTTTTGAAGATGGTTGAGGAATAAAAACATTCAAATAGGCAGGGGAGGAGAATCAGCAGCCAAGCCCTCCCTGCAAGTCGGTGCCACGCGTGGGCTGATGGGGCGATCCAGATGCCAGCTCTTCCCTGTGCATGGCTGGGAGACAAGAAGAGCCAAAGTCCCCTCCCCCATAGGTGACCTGCTGAGCCAGAGAAACACAGACTGTGATGATGGCTACTGAGGTAAAGCACAGCTTAATGCTTGTAGCTTTTAGTGTCTCACTGACTGCAGGCCTAAAGCTGGTATCTGATCATCTATTCAGAGGATAAGAATATGCAATGTAGCACCTGGGGGATCTCCTTCTGAGGGTGGTGGCCACTGTTAATTCCCTACTATCTTGTTTTGAAGTTCTATATCATTATTTATTTATTTATTTATTTACTTTTATTTTAAAGATAGTAAAATACAACAAAGGAAGACAGAACAAAGCCAATCTAGACAATGCAGCAAAATTGGTACAGAACTTCAGAGCAGGATACTGGGAAAACAATAATAGCTACCATACTATATCTTGTTATCTTCAGAATAGTTGTCCATTCCATCAGGTATAGCAAAATCAAACCAAAAAACAAAACACAATAAAACCAATCAAAACAATATTAAATAAAGCAAAGCAATTAGTCAGAACAAAGCAAAACAGTGAAAACAATACTGGCCTTCAAAGAGAAGATAGAAGGAAATTCCCCCATATTGGCTATATTGCATACTGTCATCCTCCCAGGAGATGCCCAGACCGCTGGCTCCAGGCCTGCAAAATCAACCCAGCAATACAAGTATTTAGTCGTTTGATATACCTTAGTTGCTATCAATTTGGGCTGTCCTTGGAGCCATCCGGTTAACGGGGGGTGGGGATGGGGGTCGATGCTCAGCCTGTGTGCCATAGCCTGGCACTGCTTACCAGGGGGGCTGGATCATCCATTCCTTGGCGGGTCTCCCAAGGCCTGGCATGGCAGATTCTCTGAGATGCTGGCTTTTCCATTCCTGGGGTGTAAGCAGCTTGCCCTATGTCATTTTTATTGTTTTGTTTGGTTGGGTTCTATTCTGCTGTGTCTCATTTGATTTTATTATATTCAATGGTATGGGCAGCTATTTCAAAGATAATGAGATACATTGTGGAATTTACCATGACCTTGTTTTGAAGTCCTTTATTGTGTTCATTGTTTTGTTTTTATTAGTTCTATTCTATTCTGTTTTGTTTGATTTTTTCTATGTCTGAAGTTTTGGGCAACTATTTTGAACACAACAGGAGGCATTATGGTAACCATTGTTGATTTCCTAGTATCTTGCTTTGAAGTCCTGTATCAAACTGTTTTGTTTTAATTGGCTTTATTCTGTTTTATTTTGTTTGGTTTTATCCTCTTTAAAATAAAAATTACAACAAAATTATAAAAGACTTGTAGTGAATTAAGATGATGGTTTGGAGACTGCTCATATAATAAATCTATCTTGCGGGATGAATAGCTAAACCCATTAAAAAAGAAGCCTAGCAGAATGGATGGGAAGTTGATATTTAGGGAAAAAGGCAAGACATGGAGCTTTGGGGTTACTCTCAGTGCTTTCCTAATTACAGAACTCTGTACTTCCAGCCCCTGGTACAGCTGGGTTGTGGTTCTATTGAAGCCCGCGCTCCGTGCTGACGGCATCCCACAGCTGTGCTGCCGCGCTGCGCGCCTCCTGGGCCATCAGCACGAGTGCTGCCCGGGGCCGTGGTGGGAATGCAGACAGCAGGGCCCAGAGCTGTGTGTCACGGGCTCCGATTTAGCAAACGTCCCAGGGGGTTCAGCTGCCCATTGAAACCGAGTAACATTTGTCCTAAGGTGTGTCACTGAGAGATCCTTAACGATTATAGAAGATTAAGTACAGTCCATCAAATAATCAATTGTCATTTTCTTCCAAGAATAAAGGATGTATAACTCTCTGGAGGCCTTTTTATGATGATAGCAGTTCTTATCTGAAAATCAGCTTATATTTTCTGAACTGTGTCGTGCAAGTGACAAAAGTGCAAGAAAAGAAAAACGAGTAAAAAAGTAGTCCAATTAAAATCCCGATTTCTTCCCTTTCTCTCTGTCAAGAAATGACTTTTCAATCCAAAGTTCAGAAAATAGGAATATTTAGGGAAGTCTGCTAGCATATTTTACAACTTTAATCCAATTAGTTATGGTAACCATAAATAAAGTACAATTTTACTTATCGGCAGGTTCCTTGGAGTCGTGATGCTCATACAGAAGCCTGGTCAAGAAGTACCTGGCGGTGCTGGGTCATCAGCACCCAACCAAACAAAACAATAAAAATGACATAGGGCAAGCTGCTTACGCCCCAGGAATGGAAAGGCCTTTGAGGCTTGGATACTTGACTCACGGGGTGTGAAAGCCTGAGAACCAGCACACTGTTACATCTCATCTTTACTTTACTGTTATATCTGTTAGTCTCCTTCGGGTTTTATTTGAATCCTGGAAGTGTTCCTGAGATAACAGATAAAAACCACCTTAGGCATTGAAAACAACAACAAATCAAGCAAGGCAATAACTGCATTCAGTGAAGGATTCTGGTATCATGCACTTGGTCCCCTCCTGCTCCCTTTATGGGCTTTTTAAACAAGTAGGACTTTTGTTTCTTCTAGAAATTTCCAATGGAATTTGCTTGTCTCACTGTGAGATGAGAAGTAACTGCAGGCAGCATGACCGCAGAGCTCGTCCATGAAGGGTGACAGCAACTGCTCACACCAAGTATGAAGATACTTGGCTTTAAGATCTGCAAAGCGTCAGGCCAAGGGCGGCAACCTGCTTCATCCTGGTTGCTGTGAAGCTGTGTCCGGGCCTCGTTGGTAGGTGAGACAACTCTCTCCGAGAAGCCTTTGCAGTAAGTAGCTGCTCTCCCTGCCTCTCACCCCAGGTCAGTCAAACCATGGTGCTGCAGAGGCTCCTCTCCCTCTGCTGCTCACATTCAGCTCCATCTAACTGCAGCCACGGTGATTTACTTCTGGTCATTCTGAGGAACGGTTTTATCTGCTGGACAGCAGAAGCCCTCCCTTTGCACACACAGCACTGTACAAATATCTCAGTTCGCCCTTTTCCTTCTTTCCTCCAGGGCCCGCGGTACAAGATCAGATCAACTCAGACATCTAGGACACACGGCTTCCTACCAGCAGCTGTTATTTTATTCATTTCTTTGAGCGAGCTGATTTTCCCCTCCTCCTTCGTACATTAACACCTGAGGCGGAAAGAAAGGCTACCTACCTGGGCATTTGCTTGTGTTGCCTTCTGTTTGTTTGGAAATTAATTAGGAGATGTTGATTTCCAAGTGATATTTTTCTAAGTTGCTCAAATATTTAAACAATTTTTACAGTCTTTTTTTAATTTCCCCTTTCTCTCTGCTAGTAATAAGATTAATTATGTGAGCTGTGCTGCTGCTTATCCCCATGAAAGAAAATCTAAAACGAGGGATTTCAGCTTCAAGAAGGCTATTTTGTCCTGTTTCCGGTGTTCTAAAGGGATTAATTTACCATATCGTATAGCCCTGGAAGACTGTGATAATTGAAAACATCCATATTCATTGCATGTTCAAAGGGATCTGTCTGACTTTGTAATGTAAAAAGTGCATTTTTAACCTGAACGGGGACCTGCATCTGCTATTGCTTAATCCTATTAGTCCGACAGTTCCAAAGCTTTAGTGTATAATCATTAGCTCGTGTTAATCCTGAGACATGTCTCCAGCTTCGGCCTGTCAGAAGGAATCCCTGCAGGGAAAATGTGGAGGTGCTGATAGCCCAACACCAACTAATCTTATCTTAAATGCTAGCAGCAGCTTCTATCTGTGATAGCCAGGGAATTAAAAACAAATTTTTTATGGGCATTGGATAGCGAGTTCCCTCCCTCCCTCCCTCCCTCCCTCGCTTCCTTTCTCTGTCTCTCTCTTTCCCTTCTTCCCTCCTTCTCTTCTTCCCTCCTCCCGCCCTGCTTCTCCCCCACCCTTTCTTGTCTTACTTTTTCTAGATTCTTTGTTAAGGTGCTGCTAGTGAAAACAGAACAGGATGAAGAGAAAAACGGTAGAGGAGAAGTTTAAGACACTGCTTCTTTCGGCAATGAAAGCTCCTTGTTAAATCACTTACCAGGTCTTCCATCAATTTTATTCCTTGAAGCCAGGGAGCCAAGCCAATCCTGTACTCTGTGCTGCTGTGGATTATAAAGTACGATGACAGAAATGTGTCTTCCAGTTGTCACCCCTCCCAGTCTCCTGGCCTTTAAGCTGTGAGTCCCCGGGAGCTGGCAGGAGCTTACTTACCTAAGCTGGGAAGTGAATTGCCATTCACTTACATGGGAGGATTTCACAGCTGGGGAAGACAGAGGCTTCTAGGAGCTGGGGAGCTGGGGAGCAGGAAGAAGTGAAAGTTTGGGGATCCCAGTCCACTGAGTAGAGTTCAAAACCGTGTATTTAGGATCAGAGAACACAAGTAAGGAGGGCATTTGCTTTGGAAGGGGAGATTTTTACAAACTGTGAAAGAGAATATATTTATTCCTTGATAGAACAAATACTAATGTGGCAATTTCTATGTTCCGATCACCAGGACGACAACAGTGAACTCACTGAACTGTCTAGACATTGCTGGCAAGCCAGCGAACAAAGAGAAAAAATAGGCGCCAGGCACAATTTTCCACTGGAATGAATGCTAAGGCATTGTGTGCCATGTCCTACCACCTCTGTATTTGCATGATGTAGATTCACCTTGGTCACTGGTAAAAATGCCTCCATGAAGACATTGAGCCTAGCATGGTCCCTATTGCAGACAATTTATAGTTTAACTGTTTGCTTCTTCAACAGCCTGATAGCAGCCAGGGAAAGTGCACCCTTTCTGTATCCATCTAAATTTATTCTCTGTTAATTAAACTTCAAAGGTATTTCTAAATCCAGGTATTTTGGCAATGTGATGGAGTTACAATGCACCTGCTAATTGGGGAACATGATTTTCCTTGTGCTGGTGTTTCTAATTGTGTGGTGATTCATGTACCGAGACGACAAAGCATATTTTATTTTGGTATCTCTGGATGCCCTATTAAAGGCACATTCTGCTATGACAGTGATTTGAAATTTCCCTTAGAAATCTGTGTAACTAAAAGACAGCAAACTGTAGTAAAAGCATTGCATGATAGGGACTGTGATGATAGGGCAGGGTCTTGAACATAGTACCTGGGTGACTTGGCCTGTGAACATCTACGCTGTGAAACCGCCCGGTAGTCCTCCACCCCTGCCTGTGTTGGGAAGTTGCTACGCTTCTTCCTGCAGGAGTGTGACGCTGTCTCCACTGATACGCTGTTTCATCAGAGGCTGTGCTGTTCGTTTGACTGTGTTACCAGGTACTGAATTTTGATATCCCTCCAAAATTCATATATTTATGTCTAAATTTCTCATTGTTTGGAGGAGAGGATTTGGGGAGGTTTTCAGGTCCTAAGCTTGAAACTTCCATGCATAGCATTGGCCCCCCCGGAAAGAGCCCCCAGATTGATGTCTAGCCCTTTTCCCCTCAATATGTGGGATACAGTAAGAAGTCAGCCATCTGCAAACCCAAATGGACCCTTACCAGAACCTAACCATGCTGACACTTCGATTGTGGACTTCTCAGCTTCTAGAGCTGTGAGAATAATTCTGTGTGTTTTCCTATAAGCCATCCAGAGCATAAGTGCTGATGAAAAGCATCTGCAATGTGCTGTATTGTGAATAAGCTGACTCAAGAAGGTAAGAAGAGGAGCCAGAGAAAGACACATTCTCAGGTGGGTAGACTGAATGGCAACTGAAAATTCAGCAATATGTGCTCATGTTTGTAAATTTCTATCAGTTCATTTACTATTTTCAGTTTACTATAGTGAAGTTCAAAAACATATGAATCACCTTTTTTAATACTATTAAGGATAAAGAAAATAAGTTTTTTTTAAATCTAGTTCCAAAATACTCCCTTTCCACTCACCGATATTACTGCTTTGAGGACAACTGCCAAGTGATAACAGAATGTGCTGCAGAAACTGTCATAATCCATCATATTACTTATTTCTTTAGTTCTAGGAACATGTCAGGGAAATTACCCACAGTTAGATTTCGGTGTAGCTTGGACAAGTTATTAATCAAGTTATTAATCTTGATTTTCCGCATCCATTTCCTGATGAACCCTTACTTTACTTTTCATTGAAAGAGGCCACTTATGTTTATGAAATTAAAAATCCGGACTTAGACTTATGCAAGATGGTCAGTCAGTATGCTACTCAGCCTATGCTTATTGGGTGTAGAACCTGCAACTTGTTAGAAACTTTGGGACTATGAACAGATGTCAGCTAGAGTCTCTGCACTCCAGGACCTTTGCTCTCCTTGGAGGAAAGGTAAGATGTATACAGGTAAAACTAAGAGTTTGGAGAAAATGGATTGCAGGGAAAGGAAGTGTCCTATGCCAGTGACTACACAGTTAGAATCACTACAGAATTCCTGAAAAAGTGTTAGCATGTGGCTTCCTCCCTGGAAGTTCTGACTCAGTGAGTTAGAAAGGGCTTGATACTCATCATCTTTTAAAAGCTCTTTTAAAGGATTTAATGTGCAGCCAGTAATAAAAACCCATGTCCTAAATACTTGTCAATCAGAACTGTATGGATCTGAGAAGTTTTAAATGTGAGACATCATATTTTCAACAAAAAGAAATGGCTTGATATAATATCTCACATAGTTTGTGTATGTTTTCATTATCAATGTGAATCAATCCCTTTAAAATATTTTGTAAAGCAAATTTTTGTGAGATTGTCATCCATTGTGTATTTTAATAAATTATAGTAATTCATGACTTGGTTCCTTTAGGAAGGAACATTGACCTGGAAGTTTTTAAAATTCTTGCTTATTTAAAATTGTTACCAAATTCTTCTACTGTTAAGTTGCTTAAAGAAAAGAAATAATCTAAAACCTGGTCAATGTCACTGGCATTTTATTCAACTGTGCTTTTTCTTTAATAGGAACTGTTCTCAGAAGAAAGATTTTGGTGTTAATTTTCATAGTGAAAAGGCTGTAATAAATAACTCAAAAAGGGGCTCTCCCGAAACTTGTTCCTTATGATAGAGAATTGTAGAATTCATCTTTAGATGATCAGAGGGCCTTGTTTGTTTTCCTTCAGCCTGATTCTCTCTATGGAAAGAAACTCAGGTGCAGGAAATGAGCATTGCCAAATGGAAATGTTAGGAAAGGGAGCTCTTACTCCCCACCAAGGGCGTCCCATTAAGCAGATGGCTTCTTGAGAACTCAGCCTTCAGCATTCTGGAAAGACTAATCTAATTCTCTTTTCAGAAGTGTCTGGTTTATTCTTCATTATGGGTTTTCTTCAGTTCTACAAAACCTGACTCAATTAAAGAAAAATTTTAACTCAAATTCTTTAGTGGAGTCAGAAGGGCCCTTAAAAGGCTATCAAACTGGGGCATGAATGTGTGTAAGTCATACCATAGAAATTCATTCTATTTTTAAATTCTAGGAAATAATCCGTGATGAGTGAATAAATAAGTAAGTGAACAAAAAGGTATGAAACACACTAGCCGCTCTCTGCAGCCCTTTTACCCATCTGACTCTGTTATCCATGCTCAGCTGCTGGGGCCCTTGGATGGCGCCTATGGAGAGGGCCCTGCATGTCCATGGCGGCACCCAGGCCACATGCCTCCCGCCGTGATTCGGACAGACCTGGACTGACTCTTATTTGCTATTTGCAGGTTGTGTGAAGTTGGTTAAGGTATGTGAGTCTGAGCTTATTACATCTTCACTGAGTACCAGCTAGTACCATACACCTCGAGCAGAAAAGGTTAGTATCAAAACCCCAAAGGTGTCCCTTGCTCAATGTGCGTGAATGGAGGAGCAAGGAACACAGGTGGACCGATTTTGACGTCCAGTGTCGTTCTGTAATTGAGCCAGTCCGGTGCCTTGCGGAAGAGCTATTCAGTAGATGAGAATGAATCCTGCCATTGTCTGTTGTCTTGGGGCGGCCAGCAGTGCATGCCAAGGGATGTGGGTGCAAGCCTTCAGCATAGCAGCTCTGGCTGCGGTGCAGAGCTTGGCTTATCTGCACTCCGCTGCTCTTAGATCGCCTCTATTTGCATCCAAGGAGAGAGAAGAGCTCCTCTGAGCATAAAAGGCCTCCACAAGCCTGCCCTTGACCTCAGCCATCCCCGCTGTTGGATTCATCTGAAGTTAATCTATGGCTTTGGGTTTTCTACAGGACTGACAGGGTGTAATTCCAGGGTGGGATTTCAGAGCTCACCCCGGCCAGCAGGGATCCCCTCGGTTATCCTCAACCACACCTTGGCCTCCAAGACTCTGCCCAACCAAAATTCCCAGGAGCGGGGCCAGATTCTTTCTGGGCTTTTCTGGTCTTGCTGTGGAATGAGGCTGAGCCAGAAGCTGTTCCAAAGGGAGAGGAGAGAGACCTGCCCAGATGTTGACCAAGCCTCCCAGACATGGCTTTCTTTTGTATGTCCAGTGTACCGAAGTTTTATACCACAGAAATCTATCTATGTCATAACAAATTTTGACACAACCATTGGTTATAGGGACACACATAACTTGTGGCATTTATTAGTAGTGTTCGCCACATTATCAGAAGATTGTGCCAAATCACATCTTGAATTGGGTTTCTATAGGCCTGCAGGTGTTTATAATTAAAACAAGTGTAAAACAATCCTCGGCAAAGAAAGAGGATAGTCAAGATATCCCTGAAGAATAAAAGAAAAAATTCTATGTTTCACTTTTCTATTTTCAAAACTGACCTCAAACCTGCAAATTTCCTTGTTATTGAAGCACTGTCAGTTCTATAACTATTAGCTCAACACTGGAGACCTCAACATGTATTGCTCTCAAGGCTCTTATTTCACTGTAGCCAACTAAGAATTCATCCAGAAGAGGAATAGCTTGGTCGAATGGGACCTCCAGTCCTAGTTTTTTGAGGAGTCTCCACACTGATTTCCACAGTGGTTGCCCCCGTTCACACTCCCACCAACAGTGGAGAAGGGTTCTTTTGTCCCACAGCCCCACCAGAATTTGATGTTGGATGATTTTTTGCTGGTAGCCATTCTTTCTGGGGTGAGGTAGAATCTCAGAGTTGTTTAATTTTCATCTCTTGAATGATCAATGTTGTTGAACATTTTTCATATATTTGTAGGCCATTTATATTTCTTCATTTAAGATATATGTATAAATCTCAGATGCTTATTTTGGGACTGGGCCTTTGAATTTAGAGGGCTTGATTTTTTAAATTCTTTGTATGTTCTAGATAGAAGTCATTTGTCTGTGAGACAGTTAAAATTTTTTGCTAATTCATAGGTTTTCTTTTCACTCTGTTGGTGATTTCTTTTGAGGTATTTTCAAGAGAATTGAAAACATCATACCACAGCCATACATATGTATTCATGTTTATAACAATACAATGTTTAATAGCTAAATCTTGGAAACAACTCAAATGTCCATCAACCAAAGAATGGATAAAAAAGATGCAGTATTTTTAATGCAGTGGAGCACTATTTCACTATAAAGAAATATAAACTAGAAATTTTTATAGATAAATGGATGCAACTTGAGACCATACTCATAAGTGAAATAAATCAGACTTGCAGAGTAAACATTGCATTGTCTCCTTAGTGTAAAAAACTGAAAGAGTAAATAAGATCCAAAATGTACAATAGATACTGTAAAAATGAAAGGGGAAAAAACTGCTCAAAACTTGTGTGGGAGAAAGGAGAAAAGAAGGAAGGAAAAAAAAATATGTATACAAGATAGTTATGTTAATTTTACTAGTCATTCTTTTAGTTCATTGAGAGGAGCAGATAGTGCTTACATTGTTAGATAAATTTTGCATGCTTACATCTAGTAATCTGAGCAACTATTTTGAAGACAACAATATGTAACATAATAACCATTGTGAATTTCCTGTCATCTGTTTGAAATTCTGTATCATTTTTAATCTTTTATTCTTTTTTTTTTTAAACGAATTCATCAGGACCAGTATCCTGTTCTAGGTGCTAAGAAGAATAAAACAAAAAGCTGCCTGGGTGGAATTACTTTCCACGGCACAGACCCTGCTCCTGGCTTCTCAGAGGAGATACTTTCTGAAAATACCACAACCTGAATGCTCAGGGCTACGCTGTGTGACAAGGGAGCCTTTGTTGGGTTGAATTTCAGTCAAGTTCCACAACCTGATAGGCCCACCTGTATTTGTCCTTGTAAAATCCGGGTTTGCAAAGAACCCTGCCAATGCTAGCAAGGTCCAGCCCTGCATGTCACCTTGTCCTCCCCCATCCTCAAGGTGACGCGCGGTGACCACCTGACCTCTCTTTGTCAGGCATCCTGTTAGGTTAGTCTAACTAGTCTGTGCTCACCCCTGATGCTTCACTTAGACATTTTCTAACCATCAACTCCCACTTTGGCCATTGGCTTTGAATTCCCAGAAGCC